>JAHOYR010005713.1:0-14265 GCA_023213295.1 Bruguiera hainesii | reverse complement strand
AAGTGACTTTGAATATCCATAAGTGTGAATATGTTATGACAACAAAAGATGGAGGCTTTTGAGGAGGAAAGGAAGGCATGGTCTCATTATTCAGCAATTAAGAAGAGATTACTTGTAAGAAATGCTAGTGATCATCAAAGACACCTTATTTAATGAAATTAAATGGGTTTGAAGTTCCAAAGGAGTATAGGTGTGCTTGTTTCCATGAATATAGAGATTCTTTTTGGTATAGAAGCGACTTTTAAGATCCATAAGTGTGAATGTGTTATGACAACAAAAAATGGAGTCCTGAGAGGAGGAAATGAAGCAATGGTCTCATTATTCAGCAATGAAGAACAGAATACTTGTAAGTGATGCTAGTCATATTCAAGGACACCTTGTTTAATGAAATTCAATGGGTTTAAAGTTCCAAACGAGTATAGATGTGCTTGTTTCCATGAATATAGTGCTGGTTTTTGGTATAGAAGTGACTTTCAAAATCCATAAGTGTGAATGTGCTATGACAACAATAAAAGGAGGCCTGAGAGGAGGAAATGAAGGGATGGTCCCATTATTCAGCAATTAAGAAGAGAATACTTGTAAGAAATGGTAGTGATCATCAAGGACAGCTTGTTGCATAAAATTCAAAGGCTTGGTGTTCTAAAGGAGTATAGATGTGTTTGTTTTCATGAATATACTGGTTCTTTTTGGTATAAAAGCGATTTTCAAGTTCCATAGGTGCGAATGTGCTAGTACAACAAAAAATGGAGGCCCAAGAGGAGGAAATGAAGCAATGGTCTCCTTATTCAGTAATTATGAAGAGAATACCTTAAAGAAATGCTAGTGATCATCAAGGACTCCTTGTTTAATGAAATTCAATGGGTTTGATGTTCCAAAGGAGCATAGATGTGGTTGTTTCCATGAATATACTTCTTCTTTTTGGTATCGACACGATTTTCAAGATCCATAAGGGTGAATGTGTTATTACTAGAAAAAATGGAGTGTTGAGAGGAGGAAATGAGGGGATTATCTCATTATTCAGCAATAATGAAGAGAATACTCGTAAGAAATGCTAATGATCATCAAGGACACCTTGTTTAATGAAATTGAATGGATTTGATGTTCCAAAGGAGCATAGATGTGCTTGTTTCTACGAATATACCTCTTCTTTTTGGTATAGAAGCGATTTTCAAGTTCCATAAGTGTGAATGTATTATTACAACAAAAAATGGAGTGTTGAGAGGAGGAAATGAGGGGATGATCTCATTGTTCAGCAATTAAGAAGAGAATACTTGTAAGAAAGGCTAATTTTCATGATGGACACCTTTCATCAAGGACACCTTGTTTAATGAAATTCAATGGATTTGATGCTCCAAAGGAGTATAGATGTTCTTGTTTCCATGAATAGACTGGTTCTTTTTGGTATAGAAGTGATTTTCAAGTTCCATAAGTGTGAATGTGTTATTACAACAAAAAATGGAGCCTTGAGGGGAGGAAATGAAGGGATGGTCACATTTTTCAGCAATTAAGAAGAGAATACTTATAAGAAATGCCAGTAATCATCAAGGACTCCTTGTTTAATGAGATTCAATGGGTTTGATGTTAGAAAGGAGCAGTGATGTGCTTGTTTCCATGAATATACTGGCTCTTTTTGGTATAGAAGTGATTTTCAAGATCTATAAATGTGTATGTGTTATTACAACAAAAAATGGAGTGTTGGGAGGAGGAAATGAGGGGATGATCTCATGAGGACACCTTATTTAATGAAATTCACTGGGTTTAATGTTCCAGAGGAGTATAGATGTGCTTGCGTCTATGAATATACTGCTTCTTTTTGGTATATAAGTGATTTCCAAGATCCTTAAGTGTGAATGTGCTATTACAACAAAAAATGGAGTGTTGAGAGGAGGAAATGTGGGGATCATCTCATTATTCAGCAATTAAGAAGAGAATACTGGTAAGAAATGCTAACAATCATCGAGGACACCCTATTTAAAGAAATTCACTGGGTTTGATGTTCCAAAGGAGTATAGATGTACTTGTGCCTATGAATATACTGCTTCTTTTTGGTATAGAAGCAATTTCCAAGATTGTTAAGTGTGAATGTGTTATTACAACAAAAAATGGAGGCTTGAGAGGAGGAAATGAGGGGATGATCTCATTAATCAGCAATTAAGGTGAGAATACTTGTAAGAAATGGTAGTGATCATTAAGGACCCCTTATTTAAAGAAATTCAATGGGTTTGAAGTTCCAAAGGAGCATTGATGTGGTTGTTTCCTTGAATATACTACTTCTTTTTGGTATAGAAGCGATTTTGAAGTTCAATAAGTGTGAATGTGTTATTACAACAAAAAATGGAGGCTTGAGAGAAGGAAATGAGGGGGTGATCTCGTTATTCACCAATTAAGAAGAGAATACTTGTAAGAATGAAGGACCCCTTGTTTAATGAAATTCAATGGGTTTGATGTTCCAAAGGAGCATTGATGTGGTTGTTTCCTTGAATATGCCGCTTCTTTTTTGTGTAGAAGCGATTTTGAAGTTCCATAAGTGTGAATGTGTTATTACAACAAAAAATGGAGGCTTGAGAGGAGGAAATGAGGGGATGATCTCGTTATTCGGCAATTAAGAACAGAATACTTGTAAGAAATGCTAGTGATCATCAAGGACTCCTTGATTAAAAAAATTCAATGGGTTTGAAGTTCCAGAGGAACATAGATGTACTTGTTTTCATGAATATACTAGTTCTTTTTGGTATAGAAGCGATTTTCAAGATCCATAGGTGTGAATGTGCTATTACAACAAAAAATGGAGCCTTGAGGGGAAAAAATGAAGGGATGGTCTCATTTTTCTGCAATTAAGAAGAGAATACTTGTTAGAAATGCTAGTGATCATCAAGGACTCCTAATTTAATGAAATTCAATGGGTTTGATGTTCCAAAGGAGCATAGATGTGGTTGTTTCCATGAATATACTTCTTCTTGTTGGTATCGACGCGATTTTCAAGATCCATAAGGGTGAATGTGTTATTATTGCAAGAAATGGAGGCTTGAGAGGAGGAAATGAGGGGACAATAGTTGTAAGAAATGATAGTGATCATCAAGGACTCCTTCATTAATGAAATTCAATGGGTTTTAAGTTCCAAAGGAGTATAGGTGTGCTTGTTTCCAAGAATATACTGGTCCATTTTGGTATAGAAGCGATTTTCAAGTTCCATAAGTGTGAATGTGTCATTACAACAAAACATGGAGCCTTAAGAGCAGGAAATGAAGGGATGGTCTCTTTCGTCAAGAATTAACAAGAGAATACTTGTAAGAAATGCTAGTGATCATCAAGGACACCTTCTTTAATGAAATTCAATGGGTTTCAAGTTCCAAAGTAGTATAGGTGAGCTTGTTTCCATGAATATACTGCTTCTTTTTGCTGTGGAAACGATTTTGATGATCCATAAGTGTAAATGCATTATTAGAACAAAAAATGGAGGCTTGAGAGGAGGAAATGAGGGGATGGTCTCATTTTTCAGCAATTAAGAGGAGAATACTTGTAAGAAATGCTAGTGATCATCAAGAACTCCTTATTTAATGAAATTCAATGGGGTTGATGTTCCAAAGGAGCATAGATGTGCTTGTTTCCAAGAATATACTGGTTTATTTTGGTATAAAAGTGATTTTCATGTTCTATAAGTGTGAATGTGTTATTACAACAAAGAATGGAGTGTTGAGAGGAGGAAATGAGGGGATGATCTCATTATTCAGCAATTAAGAAGAGAATACTTGTAAGAAATGCTAGTGATCTCCAAGGACCCCTTGTTTAATGAAATTCAATGGGTTTGATATTCCAAAGGAGCTTAGATATGGTTGTTTCCATGAATATTCTTCTTCTTTTTGGTATGGAAGTGATTTTCAAGATCCATAAGTGTGAATGTCTTATTATAACAAGAAATGGAGCCTTGAGAGGAAGAAATGAGGGGATGGTCTCATTATTCAGCAATTAAGAAGAGAATACTTGTAAGTAATACTAGTGATCATCAAGAACTCCTTGTTTAATGAAATTGAATGGGTTTGATGTTCCAAAGGAGCATGGATGTGCTTGTTTTCATGAATATACTGGTTCCTTTTGGTATTGAAGTGATTTTCAAAATCCATAAGTGTGAATGTGTTATTACCACAAAAAATGGAGGCTTGAGGGGAGGAAATGAGGGGATGGTCTCTTTATTCAGCAATTAAGAAGAGAATATTTGTAAAAAATGCTAGTGATCATCAAGGACTCCTTGTTTAATGAAATTCAATAGATTTGATGTTCCAAAGGAGCATAATTATTTAGATAATTAGGAATAATCAATCTAGTTTAAAAACTAAAATTATATAGCTCTTTATTAGAGAGCTTAAAGCTAAAATGAATCAATTAAAAATTAAAATTAAATGGTTAAAAGAAAAAGTATTAGCTCTAGAGTTAATGTTTAATGAGATAAAAAATCCTCTAGATATTCCATACACCTCTTTAAAAGAGGAATTAAGTACTCTTCAATATGTAAATATTATTGATAAGGTTGTTACCCATAAATGACATACTAAGATTACAGCCATAATCAATAAAGAATATATTTTTTTGCTATTGCCTCAATAGATTTAGCATTGATATAAATTGTATTAATGAGAGAATAATTCTTGTAAAATACTTTTTAAAAACAACAAAAGTGTTAAACATTCTAACAAAAGTAAATTTGTTATTATATGCAATGAAGGAATTCACATAGAAATTTCTTTTGTATTTGTTAAGAATCTATCTCAAAATATTATGTTGAAAAATCCCTTCTTAGTAATCAAGAGATTTTCACAAAGGTAAATGGAAAACTTATTTGTTTTAAATTTATACTTACACCTCAATATAGGGAGATAAATTTATTTCAAAAAGCAATCAAAAGAAAGAAAGATTTATTCAATCTCTTCAAAGGAAAGTGAAAAATAAATATCTACAAAACAATATTAATATTCCCATTATTTAAGTTAAAATATAGAAAATATAGGAAAAATTATAAATATTGGATTTTATGAAAATTTCTATAGCTTTTTGGGAAATTTCTATAGCTCTTTAGAATAGGAAAAAGCATGTAGTATAATTATTGTATGAGATGACTTTTAATAAAACTTAAATACCTACAAAAGCTACACTCATAACTATAAGACTAAGGTATTTGGAAATTTGTAAAAATAAAATAAATGATCTCTTAAAGAAAGGGTTTATTAAAAAAGGTAATAGTTCTTAGAGTTGTCTAGTATTTTATGTAGAAAATGCTATAGAATTAGAAAGAAAAGTACCCAAGTTAGTTATTAACTATAATTTTTTAAATAAGGCATTAAGATGAATAAGATATCTTATACCTAACAAAAAGGATTTGCTGAATAAACTTTATGAAACCCAAATATTTTCAAAATTTATATAAAATCTAGTTATTGGCAAATCTAAATTCATAAGAAGGATAAATATAAAATTGCACGTATAGTTTGATTTAGACACTACGAGTGAAATGTGATGCATTTTGGGTTAAAAGATATACCCTTTGAATTTTAGGAAATTATGAATAAAATATTTGATACTTATTCAACATTTATTATTATTTTATAATGGTGATGTATTAGTATTATCTAATGCCATCGAGCAACATTTCAAGCATTTGATCCTTTTCTTAAAGGTTATTGAAAAAGTTGGTCTAGCATTATCTATTAAAAATATTAAGTTATTTCAAACCAAGATTAGGTTGCTTGGGCACTTCATTAAAAATAAAAATACTTTTTCCATTGATCAAGTAATTGAGTTTGTCTTTAAGTTTCCTAATAATATAAAGGACAAATAATAGTTGTATTGATTTTTAAGATGACTAAATTATATTTCATAATTTTATAATAGTCTAACTTATGATGCTAAACCTTTTCTTTGAAAGATTACAGAAAAATCTACTAGATTGACTAAATGAGCATACGAAGGCAATTAAGAAAATTAAAATAAAATCAAAAGAAATGCTATATCTAAACCTTTTTAATTTTGATACTTTTAAAATAGTTGAAACTAATGCATCAAATAAAAGATATAAAGGAATCCTTAAGCAAAAGATTGATTCTAAAGAATAGTTTGTTCACTTCACTTCAAAAGTTTAGAGAGGAGTTAGAGATAATTATTCTATTATAAAGAAAGAAATTTTAGTCATTATGCTATACTTTCAAAATTTTGAAAGCAATTTGTTAAATAAAAAATTTCTGTTAAGAATAAATTGTTAGGGAGTAAAGGATGTCATTATTAAAGATGTTCAGAATATCGCTTCTAAACAAATCTTTTCTTGATGACAAGGAATTTTATTGGTGTTTAAATTTGGAATTGAGTTTATTATAAGAAATCCAAATTTTCTACCTAATTTTTTGACTCATAAGTTTTTACAGGGAAATATGTTATAAGTAAGAGACCTCTCATATAAGGACCTCAATCCCTTACAAAGTTAGTTAATTTACTAGCTAAAGATGTAAAATCAAAAGAAGTTAGTAAACTTCACAATGATGCTTATAAGCAAGTTTTGGATAAATCCTTAACTTATCTTTTATTTCCGAAACACATAGATTTTTTATGTGTTGTTGAGAATAATTATACTCAATTGAGACCTTATTAGGTCACTTGATTTTATCTTAGAAAGGATATGTAACAGATATTACACGAAATAAGCTTAGTGGTTATTAAACACATAAAGTGAGGATCTAAATCTAGTTATAACTTTAAATATGGGGCCTACGCCAAATTCAAGATAAAGAAAAATCCTTATCCAAAAGATTAGTAAGGTGATCTCTTTGGCTTGGGATGGATGCACCAGGGATAAAATCAATTTGATACTTAATTCCTCTCTTAAGTGGCAATTCACTCGAGACTTCATCAGGGAATACATCTTCAAATTCTTGCATTAGAGCAACAACACTAGGTAAAGACGGTCAAACTTATTAGCATTAAAATAAACCTCTTTGTACAAATGTATGTCATAGGTTGTTTGGCATACAATACTCTTTTGACATCACTTTTTGTTTTCTTCTCTCTCTCTTATGTCCTCATGTTTTCTCCTCTCTTTTCTCTTTTTTCAATCTCTCTTTTCTATTCACTCTCACTTTTAATCCTTAATTGATTTTCATAAGCTTGTTAAGGTGATAATGGTACAAGAGTGATAAGTTTTTCATTCTTTACAAAGGAATAACAATTCTTGAAGACATCATGTATAACTTGCCTATCAAACTGCCATGACCTTCCTAATAGAATATGACCCACATGCATAGGTATTACATCAAATAAAACTTCATCACAGTACCTTTCAATGAAAAATGACATGGGCATTTACTTATTTACCTTGACTTCCACTCTTATTGAACCATTAAAGCTTATGTGGCTTAGGATACTTCATAATAGGCAAATTTAGCTTCTCAACCATAGTTGTACTAGCAACATTAGTGTAACTTCCACCATTAATAATCATACTACATACCTTATCTTTGATGAGACACCTTGTCTAAAAGATGTTATCTTATTGCACCTCATTTACTTCCTTCACTTACACATTCAATGCTCGCCTTATTACGAGAGCTACTCCATTAACCAGATACTCCTCTCCATCACTTTCACCCTCTGATGATGGCACAGAATCATCATCTAATTCACTTGCAGTTTCAACATCACCATTACCTCTCAAGATCATTACACATTTATTTGGACATTGAGATGCAATGTGACCCTTACCCAAACACTTGAAACATTTAACATCTTTATTTCTACTTGGTTGGGGGTTAGAATTACCTACCTCTTAAGTAGAGCCCATATCCTTGTGCTTAGTTAGCTTGGCTTTGGACTTGTAATTGGCCTTCTTGTCCTTTTTACTCCAATTTGGCTTCCAAGATGAGGTAGAATCTGAATTTTACCTAAACCATGTGGAACCCTTTTGTTTTAATTACCTTTCAACTTTCATTGCCATATGCAACATGTCTTCTAATTCCACATAATGTTGCAATTCAACCACATTTGCTATGTCTTTATTTAGCCCTTGCAAAAATTGAGCCATGGTTGCCTCTCTCTCTTCTTTTACATTTGCCCTAATCATAGCAATCTTTATCTCCTTATGGTAGTCCTTTACACTTTTAATGCCCTGAGTTAGCCCTTGCAGCCCTTGGTACAACTCCCTGTAATAGTGATTAGGGATAAACCTCCTTCTCATGATAACCTTCATTTGCTCTCATGTATCAATATGCTGCTCATAATTCCTTCTTCTAGTCAAAACAAGTAGATCCTACCAAATAATAGCATAATTAGTAAATTCAACGACAACAAGTTTTACCTTTTTCTCCTTGGAATAATTTTGATAGTCAAAAACCAATTCAACCTTCTTCTCCTATTTTAGGTATGCATTAGGATCATTCTTATCTTGGAATTGAGGAATCATCATTTTAATACTGCCTAAATCACATTCATAGGTGCCTTGCCTCCCAAAATCTCTTTGATCCCTTTTTATTGTTGGCAAGTCTAACCATAGTAGTTCGATTATCAAATTCATCATCTTCATGGTCATAGACATGTCTCAATTGCCTTCTTACTTTAAGAGCCTCATATTCCCCATGCCTCCTTTGTAACTCTACTATTGTATAAGCTTGCTCCTCCATCCTCTCCCTTATATCATCAGATCTGGTATTCATATGCTCAAATTATTGTTGCATAACTTTGATCATAAAGGATACATCACTAGCTCCCTCTTAAGTTGCACCTTTATCTTTAGAAGTCATAGTATTACTTCTATACAAAATAATTAGGATACCTTATAGAACACTCCTTCATTTTTTTCACTAAAAAGAAAAGGTGTCACACTTCCTCATGTTTACACTTTTTATGGCTTTTCTTAATATGAACTAGCACTCTTCCCTTTTACCACTTAAATTTCCACTCTTGGCTCTTTAAAGAACTAAACAAACTAAATCAAGGGGATTGATTTTGAACAAAATAAGACAAATGGCATAAAATTGAACAAATTGGAGAACAATGAGTCAAAAAATGAAAAAGTATATCAAGGCAAACGAATTTAATGAACTAAAGTCACAAAAATCAAAATAAAGGGTTCAACCTAAAGGACAAACTTGGATAACAAAACAAGAAAATGAATGGCAGAATTAGAGTTATGTAAGAAAACTATGTTATTAATGTGGCTAATATAACCAAACTGTTAACTTTTATCAATAACTTGAATTTGATGTCTTCTTTCTTTTGTTCCTCTTCTTTTCTTTTTCTTTTTTCTTTTTCTTTATTGCTATTTCTTTTTTTTTTCTTTTCTTTTGCTCAACACAAAGCAATAGTATAATACTTAGACACAACAATTGGATTTGAAATTAGCACGTTTTGATAGTTATGATCTCAAATAAACAAGCAAAGAAAGAAGAATTGCAAGCAAAAAGATTAGTGCATTTGAATGGTAATGCACTTAATAGACAAACTAAATATAAATAAATAAATCACAAGGTAGAAAATTAAAGAATGAGTTGATTCAATCTGATTTAAAGCTAGACTCTAATACTAAATGATGCAGAAAACCCCAAAAAGACGTGGCTTAGGGACCTAATGCATATAAGGAATTAAAGAATATCTAAGAAAGCTAAACCAGACTATAATAAGATAAACCCTAGACCCAACATTCAAAGGAACATGAACCTAGGGTAATTAAGAAGGATATAGATGCCACACTTTAGGAAAAAAAAGGAATTATGAGTGATAAGTCAAGTTGAACGCCACAAAAAGAAGTACCTTTTGATAAGTTCTTTAATTCTTAAAAGAATAGAGGGAGAAAACCATTACTTTTTATTTTACTCAAAATTTTCTGATGTTCCAAAGCTTACAAGAAGGTGCCTATTTATAAGCTAAGATAGCAATCCTAAAGAGGCACAAATTCTTACTTAGGACAAATCCTTATTTAGAAGGAATTCCTATCTAGGGACAAATTAGGTATTCCAATCATATTAATAAGGTCTAAACTCTCTTTTAAGCTTGAATTCTCACCATTTGAAACTTGGTTGCCCTAAATGTCCTTAATCAACCCATTTAGTGTCTTTTTCATCTTTTTGGCTTTAGCTCTTATTATTAGGCCTTCTAGAATGTGCAATGGACCTCTTGCATGCTTTGAAGCCTTCCACCCATCATCTTTAAGGTTCTCATCATCTTCCTCCCTTTTTTGTAACATTGATGTAAAAACCCCAAAGGACATGATTTAGGGACCCAATACACACAAGGAATTAAAGAATATCTAGGAAGTTAAATTAGATTGTAATAACACAAACCTTAGACCCAATATTCAAAGAAACATGAACCTAAGGTATTTAAGAAGAATATAGATGCCATGCTCTAGAAAAGAAAGGAATTAAGAGTGATAAGTAGAGTTAAATGCCACAAGAAGAGGCACTTCTTGATATGTTCTTTAGTTCTTGAAAGACCGAAGGAGAAAACTCTTGCTTTTTATTTCTCTTAAAGTTTTCTGATATTCCAAAGGATATAAGGAGGTCCTATTTATAGGCTAAGATAGCAATCCTAAAGAGGTATAAATTCTTATTTAGGACAAATCCTTATTTAGGAGGAATTCCTAACTAGGAAAAATTTTCATAGAGAAAACTTTCACTTTTATACAATCACTTATTTAGGATAAACCCCTATTTAGGAGTGAATGCTATTACTTAATCTTAGCCCATTAAGTGCTCCAATCATATTAATAAGGCCTTGACTCTCTTCAAAGTTTGAATTTGCACCATTTGTAGTTGGGTTGGCCTAAATGTCCTTAATAAGTCCATTTAGTGCTTCTTTCATCTTTTTGGCTTTAACTTGTGTTATTGGGCTTTTTGGAATGTGCAATGGACCTCTTGTATGTTTTGAAGCCTTCCACCCATCATCTCTAAAGTTCTTATCATTCCCTCTCTCCTCAAATGGATTTGTTCTTGAATCATCACCAGGGGAAAGATTAGAAATATTAAATGTTGCATTCACATTATACTTATTAGAAAGGTCCAAATTATATGCATTGACATTAATTTGGCTATAACTTGAAATGGACCATCTCCTCTAGGTTGTAGTTTTGAACACCTCTGAGCTGGGAACCATTCCTTATGCATATACACCCAAACCCAATCACCAGGTTCAAACACCACCTTTTTTGGCCCTTTGTTGACATGGGATGTATATTGCTTAGTTCTTTTTTCAAGATGTTGCCACACCTTCTTGTGTAATTTTTTTACTGTGTCAGCCTTGGTAAGGATCTAAGCTAGCATACTGATCGACAAGTATAAATGCCAAATTCAAAGGAGTCAACAAATTAAAACCATATACAATTTCAAATGGAAAGTAACTAATAGAACAATGAACACTCCTTTTATATGTAAACTTGACATGTTGTAAAAAATCTTCCCATTTTTTTAAATTCATTCAAATAATAGCATGCAAAAGAGTGGAAAGAGTTCGATTAACCACCTTAGTTTGCCTATCAATTTATGGATGACAAGTATTTAAAAGAAAAAGCTTAGTACTTGACTTATCCCACAAAGTCTTTTAAAAGTAGCTTAAGAACTTTGTATCCTGATGTGAAATAATGCATTGTGGCATGTCATGCAAATGTATTACTTCTCTAAAGAATAAGTCAGCCACGTTGTTTACATCATCAGTTTTATGGTACAGGATGAACTAAGCCATCTTTGAAAATATATTACCAACAACAAACACAGAATCCCTACCCTTTTTTGATAGTGGCAACCCTAGTATAAAGTTCATAGATAAATCAACCCAAGGATAGCTAGGTATGGGTAATGGGGTATATAAACCATAGGGTAAAACTCTAGATTTAGCCTATTTGCATGTTATACATTTCTTGCATACCCTCTCAACATCTTGTTTTATGCCTGGCTAAAAGAAATGTTTAGTTAAGACATCTGGGGATTTCCTAACTCTGAAATGACCCGTTAGACCACCTCCATGAGCTTCTCTCACAACCAACTCCCTTAAAGAACTCATTGGCATGCATAAACAATTTTCCCCAAATAAGAAACCCTCATGCTTATAAAATTTCTCAAAGACTGACTTCTTATATGCTCTATACACATTAGCAAATTCATAATCTTTCACATATAAATATTTAATATATTCAAATCCTAATAATTTTGCAGCAAGTGTAGAGATAAGGGCATACTTACGAGATAATGCATTAGCTACCACATTTTCCTTACCTTGTTTATATTTGATTATGTAAGGAAAGGTCTCAATGAATTCAATCCACTTGACATGTCTTTTGTTCAACTTTCCTTATCCCTTAAAGTGCTTCAAGGATTCATGGTCAATATGGATGACAAATTCCTTGGGCCAAAGGCAATGTTGCCATGTCTCCAAAGCTTATACCAATGCATACATCTCTTTATCATAAGTAAGATAATTGAAACTTGCTCCATTTAGCTGTTCACTAAAGTAGGCAATTGGGCACCTTTCCCTAAAGTATCACATTCAATCTCAAAAGTTTTTGCAAAGTCAAGTAAAGTAAATAAAGTTACATAACTTAATTTTTACTTGATGCAATTAAAAGCCTTGCTTGATCACTACCCTACTTAAAACTCATATTCTTTTTTATAACCTTAGTTAGTGATGCAAAAATGGTACTAAAGTCCTTAACAAAGCATTTATAGAAAAAAATCTAAACCATGAAAGCTATGCACATCACTAATTGACTTAGGTGTAGGCCAATCACAAATTGCCCTAATTTTTCCTCTTTAACCTTAATACCTTTAGCACTCACAACGTAGCTAAGAAATGTGATCTAATTAATACAAAAGGAATGTTTCTTGAAGTTAGCATACAATTTCTCATAACGTAAAATAATTAAAATAAAATGTAAATGATCAAGATGCTTTTCTAGGCTTTTGGTATAGACCAAAATATCATCAATATACACAATCATAAATTTACCAATGAATGGATGTAAAACATGATTCATTAATCGCATAAAAGTGCTTGGTGCATTAGTGAGACCAAATGGCATAACAAGCCATTCTTACAAACCATACTTAGTTTTCAAAGTTGTTTTCCACTCATCTCCCTCTCCCATCCTAATTTAGTGATATCCACTTTTCAAATCAATTTTAGAAAAGACACATGAACTATGCAATTCATCCAACATGTCTTCTAACTTAGGTATAGGGTGACGATACTTTACATTGATTTTGTTGATTGCTTAACAGTCAATACACATCCTTTAAGTCTCTTCATTCTTTGGTACAAGTAAGATAGGAACTGCACAAAGACTCACCCTTTCCCTTATATATCCTTTTGAAATAAGTTCCTCAACTTGCCTTTGAAGTTCCTGTCTCCTCAAGATTACTCCTATATATTGGCCGATTTAGGATGGATGCACCAAGGATAAAATTAATTTGATGCTTAATTCCTCTCTTAGGTGGAAATCCACTTAAGACATCATCAGGAAATACATCTTCAAATTCTTGCAAAAGAGAAACAACGACACTATACAAAGACAGGTCAAACTTGTTAGTGTTAAAACAAGTCCTTTTGTACAAAAGTACCATCATAGGCTGTTTGGCATAAAATGCTCTTTTGACATCACTTTCTTTTGCGTAGAAACTTCTGATTTTCTTCTCTTTCTTGTGTTCTCATGTTTTCTCCTCTCTTTTTTGTTTTGATTACCCTTTTTTTCCTCCATCTCTTTTTTTTGTTCACTCTCATTTTTAATTCTTAACTAATCCTTATAAGCTTGTTGAGGTGATAATGGCACAAAAGTGACAAGTTTTTCATTCATTACAAAGGAATATCAATTCTTGAAGCCATCATGCATAACTCACCTATCAAACTCCTATGGCTTTCCTAATAGAATGTGGCTTACAAGCATAAGTACAACATCATATATAACTTCATCATGGTATCTTTCAATAGAAAATGACACGAGCACTTGTTTATTTACCTTAACTTCTCCACTCTTATTCAACCATTGAAACTTATATGGTGTAGGATGCTTTATAGTTGGTAAATTCAGCTTTTGAACCATAATTGTGCTAGCCATATTAGTGTAACTCCCACTATGAATAATCATACTGCATACCTTATCTTTGATGAGACACCTCATCTAAAAGATGTTATCTCATTGCACATTATTTTCTTCCTTCACTTGCACATTTAATGCTCACTATTTAATGCTCACACATATATATGTGTGTGTGTGTGTGTGTGTGTATACACATATATATATATATA
>JAHOYR010005697.1:62304-94557 GCA_023213295.1 Bruguiera hainesii | reverse complement strand
TCAAAACATTGCATTTTTCCAACTTTTAGAATTTTAATGTCTTGAAGAAATAAATGCATTGTTCATAATCAATTGAATTTAAATTTTGTAATTTTTTAAATTTTCCTTTTTGCTACAATGCTATATGAAATGATTTATATAATCATACTCTACAAACATATTACTTCAAAAAAAGGTAATGCAATGGACTCTAATAAGATGTTTCCCTACTCCCCTCAAGAGCAATATGCTTGACCAAACATTCAAACTTGGGATTGCTATTTATAATATTGATCCACTAAGGAGTATTTTACACAATTGAGTCCATTACTTGTATTTTTCTTCAATTAACATATTTAAATATTATGTTTTTCTCTCCATTTAAAATGCACTAGCATTAAAAATAAATTTAAAACTTCAAAACATTGCATTTTTTCAACTTTTAGAATTTTAAAGTATAATAGGAATAAAAGTATTGTTAATAATTTACTAAATTTAAATTTTGTAATTTTCTTAATTATCCCCTTCGCTACAATGCTATAAGAAATGATTTATATAATTTTACTCTACAAACATATTACTTAAGAAAAAGCTAATGCAGTGGACTTTAATAAGAAGTTTTCCCACTCAAAATGCAATGACATTAACAATAAATTCAAAAATCAAAACATTGCATTTTTTTAACTTTTAGAATTTTAAAGTCTTATGGGGGTAAATGTATTACTAATAATAAATTGAATTTAAATTTTGTAATTTTTTTAATTGTCTCCTTTGCCACAATACAATTTGATATGATTTATATAATTTTAGCGTATAAACAAATTACATAAGAAAAAGCAAATGCAAACGCAATGGACTCTAATAACAAGTTTCCCCACTCCCCTCAAGAGGAATATGCTTGACCCAACTTTGAAACTTGGTATTACTATTTATAATATTCATCCACTAAAGTGTATTTTTTACAATTGAGTCCATTACTTGTACTTTTGTTCAATTAATATATTCAAATATTATATTTTTATCACCATTCAAATGCAATGACATAGCAATAAATTTTAAAATCTAAACATTGCACTTTTTCAATTTTTAGAATTCTAAAGTCTTATAGGGATAAATGCATTGTTAATAATTAGGTGAATTTAAATTTTGTAATTTTTTTATTATCTCCTTTGCTACAATGGAATTTGAAATGATTTATATAATTTTAGTCTACAAACAAATTACTTAAGAAAACGCAAATGCAATGGTGTCTAATAAGAAGTATTCCCACTCCCCTCAAGAGTAGTATGTTTAACACAACATTGAAGCTTAGGATTGCTATGCATAATATTCATCCACTAAAGTGTATTTTATATAATTGAGTCCATTACATGTATTTTTGTTCAATTAACATATTCAAATATTACATTTTTCTCACCTTTGAAAAGTAATGTCATTAACAATAAATTTAAAAATCAAAATATTGAATTTTTTTTCATTTTTAGAATTTTATAGACGTATATGGGTAAATGCTTTATTATTAATTGGTTGAGTTGAAATTTTGTAATTTTTTAATTGTCTCCTTTGTGACAATGGTATTTGAAATAATTTATATAATTTTAGCCTAAAAGTATATTACTTAAGTGAAAGCAAATGTAATAGACTCTAATAAAAAATTTCCCCACTCCCCTTTAAACCAATATGCTTGACCCACCTTTGAAACTTGGGATTGCCATTTATAATATTCATCCACTAAAGTGTATTTTATACAATTGAGTCTATTAACTAAATTTCTGCTCAATTAACATATTCAAATATTATGTTTTTCTCACCATTCAAATGCAATGGCACTAAGAATAAATTTAAAAGTCAAAACATTGTAATTCTTTAATTGAATTCTAAAATCTTAAAGGGACAAATGCATTGTTAATAATTAGTTGAAATTAAATTTGCTTTTTTTTTTAATTGTCCCCTTTGCCATAATGCAATTTTAAGTGATTTACATAATTTTAGTCTACAAACATATTACTTAAGAAAAAGTAAAAGCAATGGACTCTAATATAAAGATTTGCCATTACCCTTTTGAGATATATGCTTGACCTAACATTGAAGTTTGAGATTTTTATTTATAATATTTATCCACTAAAGTGTATTTTTTACAATTAAGTCAATTACTTGTATTTTGTTCAATTATCATATTCAAATATTATGTTTTTCTCAGCATTCAAATGTAATGCCATTAATAATAAATTTAAAAATCAAATCATTGCTTTTTTTTCAATTTTTAGAATTTTAAAGTTTTTTAAGGATAAATGCATTGTTAATAATTAGTTGAATTTAAATTTTCTAATTTTTTAATTGTCTCCTTTGGCACAATGCAATTTGAAATGATTTATATAATTTTAGTCTACAAACATATTACTTAAGAAAAAGCAAATGTAATGGACTTTAAGAAGAAGTTTTCCCACTTCCTTCTAGATATATATGCTTAGCCAAGCATTAATGCTTGGGATTGTTATTTATAATATTCATCGACTAAAGTGTATTTTATATAATTGAGTCCATTACTTGTATTTTTGTTCAATTATCATATTCAAATATTATATTTTTTCTCACCATTCAAATGCAGTGGCATTAGTAATAAATTTAAAAACCAAAACATTGCACGTTTTCAATTTTTAGAATTTTAAAGTCCTATAGGATAAATGCATTGTTAATAATCAATTAATTAAAATTTTGTAATTTTTTGAATTGTCTCATTTGTCACAATGCAATTTCAAATGATTTATATAATTTTATTCTATAAACATATTACTTAAGAAAAAGCAAATACAATCGACTCTAATAAGATGTTTCTTTACTCCCCTTAAAAGCAATATACTTAACCCAACATTGAAGCTTGGGATTTATATTTATAATATTCATCCACTTATGTGTATTTTATACAATTGAGTCCATTACATGTATTTTTGTTCAATTAACATATTCATATATTATGTTGTTGTCACCATTGAAATATAATGCCATCAATAATAAATTTAAAAATTAAAACATTGCATTTTTTCAATTGTAGAATTTTAAGGTCTTATAGGGACAAATGCATTCTTAATAATCAGTTGATTTAAATTTTGCAAATTTTTTAATTGTCTCTATTACGACAATGCTATTTGAAATAATTTATATAATTTTAGTTTAAAAATATATTAATTAAGAAAAAGCAAATTTAATGCACTATAATAAGAAGTTTCTCACACCCCTCAAGAACAATATGCTTGACCCAACATTGAAACTTGGAATTGTTATTTATAATATTCATCCACAAAAGTGTATTTTATATTATTGAGTCCATTATTTGTATTTTTGTTTACTTAACATATTCAAATATTATGTTTTTCTCACCATTCAAATGCAATGGCATTAACAATAATTTTAAAAATCAAAACATCACACTTTTTCAATTCTTAGAATTTTAAAGTCCTATAAGGATAAATGCATTGTTAATAATTAGTTAAATTTGAATTTTGTAATTTTTTTCACTGTCTCCTTTGCCACAATGCAATTTGAAATGATTTATATAATTTTAGTCTGCAAACATATTACTTATGAAAAACCAAATGCAATGGAGTCTAATAAGAAGTTTCCCCACTCCCCATATTTCACTCAAAAATGGTGCCACATAGGGTGTTTACACTCTTTAAGGTTTTTTTTTCCTCTATATGTGTTATAGTGCTGCCTTTTACCACTCAAATTTTCTCTCTCAATTCTTTCTTAAACTAAACAACCTTAATCAAGGTCACATTGTTATTAACTAATTCCAATAAATCATAATCAAAGAAATATCAAAAAGCATAAAGAATAAAGATTGTGGATTAGAAGAAAATAACAATATTAAATCATAATACATAGAGAGAATAATTAGATTTGAATTTTTGTAAGAACTAGAAAGCAATAAGGCCTACTCCTTTAATTTAGGGTTTCCTTATGTTGTAAGATTTTAATGAAGAAGGAAATAAAGTTGCTATCTCCCTCCGACCTGATTAAATAGGGCTTACTGCTTTCTCTTTGTTTTTCCCCTTTTCTTCCTTCTTTTTTTTTCTTTTTTTTTGTTTTATCTTTTTCTTTTTGTTTCTAAATTTAAAGACAAGAAAAGATAAATAAAGGTTTCAAATTCAAAGAACAAAATGATACCATTTTGCAGATTCAACTAGGGTTTATAGATTCAAGGAACAAATGGTATATAATGCTACCAAAAAGAAGCATAAGAAAAAACTCAAATTTAGATAAGCAATCTAGATTTAGAGATAGGTTTTGATACCAATTGATGTGAACCCCAAAAGACATGGCTTAGTGACCTAATATGCACAAGAAATTGAACAAGAACCAAAGAAAACTAAATTAGATTTCAAGCATGAAAACCTTTGATGAGAATCTTAGAGATGATGGGTAAAAGGCATCAAAGGATGCAAAACATCCATTGCACATTCTAAAAGGCCCAATAACATGAGATAGAGCCAAAAAGATGAAAGAGGCACTAAATGGGCTGATTGAGGACATTCAGGCCAACCAAGCTTCAAATGGTGCAAATTCAAGCTTGAAAGAGAGTCCAAGCCTTATTAATATAATTGGAGAATTCCTAATTAAGAGTTTATTGTCTGTGTAAGAATTTTTCCTTAAATAGGAATTCCTCCTAAATAAGGATTTTTCTTAAGTAGGAATTTGTGCCTCTTTAGAATTGCTATCTCAATCCATAAATAGGCACCTTTTGTAAGCTCTAGAACATCAAACAATTTTTAGTGAAATAAAAGTAAGGGTTTTTCTCCTTCAGTTCTTTTGAGAACTAAAGAACTTATCAAAAGATACTTCTCCTTATGGCATTCAAATTGACTTAGCACTCCCAATTCCTTTCTTTTTTGAAGTGTGGTATCCATATCCTTCTTAAATACCTTGGGTTCGTGCTCCTTTGAATGTTGGGTCTAGGGTTTGTGTTATTAAAGTCTAATTGTTCCTTGATTCTCTGTATGCATTGGGTCCCTAAACCATGTCTTTTTAGGGTCTTTCGCATTAGTTGGTATCAAAGCTCAACTCTAAACTCATTCTTCAAATTTCTACCTTGTAATTTATTTATTTCTATTTAGTTTGTCTATTAAGTACATTACCATTCAAATGCACTAATTTGTTTGTTTGCAATCCTTCTATTTTGCTTGTTTGTTTGAGACCATAACTATAAAAAAATGCGCTAATGTCAATCCCAATTGCTATGCCTAAGTATTCTACTATTGTTTTGTGTTGAGAAAAAGAAAAGAAATAAAAAAAACAACGAAAAAAAAGAGAGACAAAAGCAAAGCAAAGGAACAAAAGAAAGAAGACATCAAATTCAAGTTATCAATAAAAGTTAACAACTTGGTCATATTGGCTACAACAATAATATAGTTTCCTTGCTCAACTCCTCCAATTCTATCATCTATTTTCTTGTTATATCATCCAAGTTTGTCCTATAGGTTTAACCCCCTATTCTGATTTTTGTGAGTTTAGTTCATTAAATTCATTTGAGTTGTTATCTTTTTTTCTTTCTTTATTTTTTTTTGACTCCTTGTTCTCTAATTTGTTCAATTCTATGTCATTTATCTTATTCTATTCAAAATCAATCTTCTTGATTTAGTTTGCTTAGCTCTTTATAGAGCAAAAAGGGGAAACTCAAGTGGTAAAAGGAAAAAGTGAAAGTTCATATAAAGAAAAAGCCATAAAGAGTGTAAACATTACGGAGTGTGACACCTTCTTTTAAGTGAAACATGTGAGGGAGTGTTCTGTAAGGTATCCTAATTATGTCATGTAGAAGTAATACTATGACATCCAAAGACAAAGGTGCAGCTCATGAGGGATTTGGTGATATGTCCTTCATGATCAAAGCTATGCAACAATAATTTGAGCACATGAATACCATATTTGATGATATGAGGGAGAGGATGGAGAAGTAAACTATTACAATAGCAGAGTTGCAAAGGTGGCATAGGCATGGGGAATATGAGGCTCCTAAAGTAAGAAGGAAATTGAGACATGCCTATGACCATAAAGATGATGAATTTGACAATTGAACTACTGTGGTTAGAAATACTGACAATAGAAGGGATTGGAGAGAGTTTGGGAGGCAAGACACCTATAACCATGATTTGGGTAATATTAAAATGACAATTCCTCCATTCCAAGGTAAGAATGATCCTGATGCGTACCTAAAATGGGAGATGAAGGTTGAATTGGTTTTTGACTACCATAACTATTCCGAGGGGAAAGAGGTAAAGTTTATTGTTGTTGAATTTACTGATTATGCTATTATTTGGTGGGATCAACTTGTTTTGACTAGGAGAAGGAATTGTGAGCAGCCTATTGATACATAGGAGGAGATGAAGGCTATCATGAGAAAGAGGTTTGTCCTTAATCACTATTATAAAGAGTTGTACAAAAGGCTACAAGGGCTCACTTAAGGCACCAAAAGTGTCGAGGACTACTACAAGGAGATGGAGATTGTCATGATTAAGATGAATGTAGAAGAAGATAGAGAGACAACCATGGCTCGATTTCTACAAGGGCTAAATAGAGACATAGCCAACATGGTTGAATTGCAACATTATGTGGAATTAGAATACATGGTGCACATGACAATGAAAGTTGAAAGGCAATTTAAACGAAAGGGTTCCACACAATTTGGATAGAACTTAGGTTGTACGTCATCTTGGAAATTGAATTGGAGTAAAAGGGACAAGAAGGCCGACTACAAGTCCAAATCTGAGCTCTCCAAGCAGAAGAATGTGGGTTCTAGCAAGGAGGTAGGTAATTCTAACCCCTAACTAAGTAAAAATAGAGATGTTAAATGTTTTAAGTGTTTGGCAAGGGTCACGTTGCATCTTAATGTCCAAATAAGCATGCAATGATCTTGAGAGGTAACGGTGATGTTGAAACTGCAAGTGAATTAGATCATGATTTTGTGCCATCATGAGAGGGTGAAAGTGATGGAGAGGACTATCCAGTTAATGGAGTAGCTATTTTCATAAGGCAAACATTAAATGTGCAAGTAAAGGAAGAAAATGAGGTGCAATGAGATAGCATCTTTTAGACAAGGTGTCTCATCAAAGATAAGATATGTAGTATGATTATTGATGGTGGGAGTTGCACTAATGTTGCTAACACAACCATGGTTGAGAAGCTAGATTTACCTATTATAAATCATCCTAGGCCATATAAGTTTCAATGGTTGAATAAGAGTGGTGAAGTCAAGGTAAATAAGCAAGTGCTCATGTCATTTTCTATCAAAAGGTACTGTGATAAAGTTTTATGTGATGTTGTACCTAAGCATGTGAGTCATATTCTATTAGGAAGGCTATAGAAATTTGACAAGCAAGTGCATGATGGCTTCAAGAATCAATATACTTTTGTAATGAATGAAAAACCCATCACTCTTGTACCATTATCATCCTAACAAGCTTATAAGGATTTGTCAAGGTTTAAAAGTGAGAGTGAATAGAAAAGAGAGATTGACAAAAAAGAAAAGGAAGAAGAAAACGTGAGGACACAAGAGAGAGAGAAGAAAACAAAAAGTTTCTATGCAAAAGAATATGATGTCAAAAGAGCATTTTATGCCAAACAACCTAGGATCATACTTTTGTACAAAGAGGCTTATTTTAACACTAACAAGTTTGAATTGTCTTTGCCTAGTGTTGTTGTTGCTTTATTGCAAGAATTTAAAGATGTATTCCCTAACAATGTCCCAAGTGGATTGCCACCTAAGAGAGGAATTGAGCATTAAATTGATTTCATCCCTAGTGCATCCATCCTTAACCAACCAGCATATAAGAGTAATCCTGAGGAGACAAAGGAACTTCAAAGGCAGGTTGAGGAGCTTATTTCAAAAGCATATGTGAGGGAAAGCATAAGTTCTTATGTTATTCCTATCCTACTTATACCTAAAAAAGATGGGACTTAGAGGATATATGTTGATTGTTGAGCGATCAACAAAATCATTGTACAGTATTGTCACCCCATACCTAGGTTAGATAACATGTTGGATGAATTGCATGGTTTGTGTGACCTTTCTAAGATTGATTTCAAAAGTGGATATCACCAGATTAGGGTGAGAGAGGGAGATGACTAGAAAACAACTTTCAAAACTAAGTATGGTTTGTATGAATGGCCTGTTATGCTATTTGGTCTCACTAATGCACTAAGTACTTTTATGCGATTAATGAATCATTTTTTATGTCCATTCATTGGTAAATTTGTAGTTGTGTATTTTGATGATATTTTAGTCTATAGCAAAAGCCTAGAAGAGCATCTTGATCATTTATGTTCTATTTTAATTGTTTTACGTTCTAAATAATTGTATGCTAACTTCAAGAAATGTTCCTTTTGTACCAATTAGATCACATTTCTTGGCTATGTTATGAGTGCTAAAGGTATTAAGGTTAACAAGGAAAAAGTTAGGGCTATCCAAGATTGTCCAAATAAGCATGCAATGATCTTAATGTCCAAATTAAGGTTTGTCCTTAGTCATTTCGTTGATGTCTGGCTATAATCAAGTGTTCCTAATCATTAAACTACCTTAGCATCTGGCTCATTTAATGACTAAAACCTCGTTAAACCCACGAGAATGATAAAAACCAATGTCCTATCTTACATTGGCATTTGCATCAATAAGAATTAATTCATTCAAGAGTGTATACATAATATGTGAATATGGTGTCTTCTTTAGTTGTGTCTTGTATAATCCACTAAGTTCATATTGAATATAGATAATATAGATGATACAAAACTCAATATGGAATTAGGCACAAAGAATGAAACTAAAATATTGAACTAATTTAGAACACAAGCACAAGATAAAGAAATTTTGTATAGGTCACATCAACTTCCTAGAAATGCATTTATTTCATAACCATCATGGCAAAACACATGAAATACACAACATGGCAGAAAAATTAATTTCAAAAGAACCTCTCTTTTCCAGCCCAGCTTCACACCCTTTAACCTCCACTTCTGCCACATTTTGCTTCCCTTTTTCATAACATCCAACTCTCACAATGGATTATATATGATTGGTGTAGACATTTATATAAAGTTCATGATTCTTTTGGGCAAATGACTTATTGGAACAAAAGGATAAGCCTTGTTAGTTAGAAATTAAGTGACAACCTCATCGTTCTACAAATGAACCATGCTATTCATGCAAGAAAAGCTAATCAAGAAAAATGACACTTTTGTTTGATATAATTCAATGGATTTAGAGTACCAAAGATTTATTGATGTGCACGTAGTATTAAAATTATCATTATGTGTAGACATTGATGCCAATTGCATGCTCATTTTGTGTGAATAATTCCTTACAAGAAAAGGAGAAGCTATATTCCCAAGGAATCAAGTGCTGGTGCCAAGTTTCCAGCAAAAGCATTTCTCTTGGTAAAGCAAACTAATCAAGAACAAAGAGATAAATTTTCCTATGAATAGAATGACTTATTGCATTTATGACAGCGCTATAATTTCCTTGCTGTCTAAAAACAACAGTTGATGACTCTACTTTATATGGTCAAGCTATAACCTCACTATCTTCTACTTTCATACTCAAATTTAAGGTAGGAGGTAAATACTAATAACCCTTTTTCCATTTTTGGTGGTGTATTCCTGATATGGTTTTTCAAGGACATACACTCCTCTAGCTTAGAAAAATTTGGAAAAGGTTTTTCTTAAATTTTCAAACCTTTTTCAAATAAGTGAAAGTGTCAACTACTCCCATTTTAGCAGTATATCGTTTATGGCATTTACACCATAATTCTTGTTCTTTTTCATTAAAGGCTATAAAAATCATTTTCTTTTTATAGTATTTTGAGGAGAGTAAAATAACTATCTAACCTTTTTTATTCTCTTTCCACAAAGAAAGCTAATCAAGAACAATGACTCCTTTATTTGATGGAGTTTAATAGACTTGGACCACCCATGACATAATAACATGCATCTCACAATGAAATGCGAGATTTGGGTAGACATATAAGTTTTATTCATGATTCCTTTTATGAATGACTCCTTAGAATAAAAAGATAATCCTTATTAGATTGAAAAAAGGTGATAAAGTTGTCATAAATGAAATAAATAGTTCTTTTCATGTAAGAAAAGTCAATCAAGGAAAATTTATCCCTTTGTTCTTACTTAGTTTGCTTTACCAAGAGAGAATTGTTTTTGCTTCAAACTTAACACCTGCATTTGATTCCTTGGGAATATGGCTTCTCCTTTTGTTCTAAGGAATTATTCACACGAAATGACCATGTAATTAGCATCAATGTCTACAAGGAATGATAATTATAATACAATGTGCACATCAATACATCTGTGGTAGTCTAAATCTGTTGAATTATATCAAACAAAGGAGTCAATTTTCTTGATTAGCTTTTCTTTCATGAGTAGCATGGTTCATTTCTAGAAAGATAAGTTCATCACTTCATTTCTAACCAATAAGGAGCACAATGTGGCAGAAATGGAGGCTGAAGGGTGTGAAACCAGGCTGGAAATGAGAGATTCCTTTGAAATTAATTTTTCTGCCATGTTGTGTGTTTCATGTGTTTTGCCATGATATTTATGAACTAAATGCATAGCTAGGAATTTGAAGTAACCTAGACAAAATTTGTTTGTCCTGTGCCTGAATTCTAAATCAGTTTGATATTTTTGTTTCATTCATTGTGCCTAATTCCATATTGAGTTTGTATCATCTATTATCTATATTCAATATTAACTTAGTGAATATGAGACACACCTAAGGGAAACACCATATCCACATGTTATGTGTATACTCTTGAATGAATTCATTCTTATTGATGCAAATGCTATGCTAAGATAGGATTTTGGTTTTTATCATTCTTATGGGTTTAACGTGTTTTTAGTCATTAAATGAGCTAGATGCCAAGGTAGTTTAATGATTAGGAACACTTGATTATAGCTGAATGCCAATGGAATGATCACACTAAGAGAGAACAAACCCTAAAATTGAATTGATGATTGTCAAAGACATAGAATTGATGTGTATGGTGAAATCAGGTTCCTCGAGTGTATCTCTTTGTGTTTAGTTATAATTGTTTCCTATAACTTAAATTGTTTTTGCTAAGTTTTATTGATGTGGATGTCACAATGAAATTAATGTTTGATCATGAAATTAAATTTTGTATCTACACCAAACATTAGATTCATAGTGACTAGCATGTTGATACACTTTTGATAGTTTAAATCCACTAAAATCAATCAAATGTTATATTCATCTTGATTAAGATGAGACCATCCCTTTAGTTTTTTCTAACAAGGCTTCTCTTTTCATTGTAAGAGTTATTAGTATAAAATGACCATGAAATTAAATTTTTTGTGCTTACACTAAACATATATAGGAATTTTATCTGTTTTTGACATTTATATCAAGTTTATTAAAGGAATTTGCAATTCTTTATTTGATTTCCTAACTCGTGAATTTTTGTAAGGAACTACTAAATGAGAAAAAAGCCCCTAATATCTTTGAGATGAGGTGCTTCATCAACTCAAAGATAAGATATGTAATATGATCATTGATAGTGGTAGTTACACTAATGTGGTTAGCATAGTATGGTTGAAAAGTTGAATTTATATACTATGAAGCATCTTAGGACAAATAAACTTTAATGGTTCAATGAGTGTGATAAAGTCTAGGTAAATAAGTAAGTATTAATGAAGTTTCTATCTAGAGCTACCATGATGAAGTTTCTTGTGATGTTGTGCCTACACATATAGGTCAATTCATTTCTTATAAATAAGGCTTCTCCTTTAGTTGTAAGAACTCATTCACATAAAATGATGATGAAATTAACTTTTTTTTTTTTGCTACACCAAACTGTATATTTATCACAACAAGCACATAAATACACCTTTATTAGTTTGAAATCCATGGAAATTCATCAAACATATGAGCCATTGGTCTTAATTAGCTTTCCATCAATGGTTTGAATTGTTCAATAGGTAAAAGATGAGATTGCCACTTCATTTCAAGTTGATAGGGCTTATCCTTTCATTTCAAGGACTCATTCCCCCAAAATGATCATGAAATTCACATTTGTGTGTACATCAAACATTATATTCCTTGTGACAAGCACGTCAATACACCTTTGGTTGTCTGAATCCATTGACGTTCATCAAACATGGGATTCATTGATTTTGATTATACTTTTCTACATCATTTGAATGGTAATGCCTACAAGATGAGATTGTCCCTTTATTTCTTGCTAACAAGACTTTTCCTTTATTTCAAGGAGCCATTCATATATAATGATCATGAATTTAGGATAAAATAATCATGAAATTAACTTTGTATCCACTTTAAACATTATATTTATTGCGACATGCACATTAATGCACCTTTTGGTAATTTTAGTCCATTGAATCCCATCAAACATATGATTCGTAAATCTTAATTATCTTTTATTGCACAATATAAATGGTCCATTTGCTGAAAAATGAGTCCACTACTTCATTTCTTGCTAATAAAGCTTCCCCTTTCATTGTAAGAGTAATTCACACAAAATGATCATGAAATTCAATTTTGTGTATCCACCAAACATTAGATTCATCAAACATAGTAGTCATTGATGTTGATTATACCTTTTTACATCATTTGAATGATAATGCCTAAAACATGAGATTGTCCCTTCATTTCTTGTTGACAAAACTTTTCCTTTTATATCAAGGAGCCATTCACGTAGAATGAACATGAATTTAGTACAAAATAATCGTGAAATTAACTTTTGTATCCACTCTAAACATTATATTTATTGCAACATATACATTAATATGCCTTTGATAATTTAATTCCATTAAATCCCATCGAACATATGATTTGTACATCTTATTTATGTTTTATTGCACAATATAAATGATCCATTTGCTGAAAGATGAGTCTATTACTTCATTTCTTGCTAATAAAGCTTCTCCTTTCATTTTAAGAGTAATTCAGACAAAATGATCATGAAATTAAATTTTATGAATACACCAAACATTAAATTCATAGTGACAAGCATGTCAATACACTTTTGGTTGTTTAAATCCACTAAAGTCAATCAAATGTTATAATCATCTTGATTAAGATGAGACTGTCACTTCATTTCTTTCTAATAAGGCTTCTCCTTTCGTGGCAAGAGTTATCACCACGAAATGATCATGAAATTAAATTTTTGTGTTTACACTAAACACTTGTGATGGGCATGTCCTTACACTTTTGGTACTTTGAATGCACAGAAATTCTATCAAACAAATGAGTCATTGATAATTATTTACTTTTCTTGCAGGTATTAAATTGTTCTATTTTTAAGGGATGATATTGTCTTTTCATTTCATGCTAACAAAGCTTCTCCTTTTGTTACAAGTAGTCATTCACACAAAATGATCATGAAATTAGCTTTTTTTGTTTATAGCAAACATTATATGCATTATGGCCTACACACCAATACACCTTTGATACTTTAAGTTCACTAAATTCCATGAAACATAGGAGCCATTGATCTTGATGTTCAGTGTGGGCATGGATGTTAATTGCATGATCATTTTATGTGAATGATTCCTTTTCATTAAATCAAATGATGATCTTGAGTTCTAAACTATAAACAATTATTTGCTGGCAAAGAAAGCTAATTAAGAGCAATAGCTTCTTTATTTTAAATGGATTGCAAGTACTCAAAAGAGAAGTCCTAATGTTGAGTAATTAAGGGATGGTCTCAATGTTTAAGCAATTAATGATTGTATCATAATAAAGAAAGCTAATTAAGGGTAAAAGCTAATCATGATAAATGACTTGTTTGTTTGATGGAAGTTGAGGGTTTCAGACCATCTAAGGTGCATTGACATGGGTGTCATAATAAAATTAATCTTTTCTATAGACATGGATGTTAATTACATGATTATATTGTGTGAATGTGATGAGAAGCTTGGAGATGATGCATGGAAGACTTCAAAGAATGCAAGAGATCCATTACACATTTCAAAAGCTCCAATAACACAAGCTAGAGCCAAAAAGAAGAAAGAAGTACTAAATGGGCTGATTAAGGAAATTTAGGCCAATCAAACTACAAATGGTGCGAATTCAAGCTTAAAGAGAGTTAAGGCCATATTGACATGATTAGAGTACTTAATGGGCTAAGGCTAAGTAATAGCATTCACTTGTAAATAGGTGTTTATCCTAAATTAGTGATTGTTCTAAAAGTGAAAGTTTTTTGTATAAGAATTTGTCCTAGATTAGAGTTTGTCCTAAATAAGGATTTGTCCTAAATATAAATTTATGCCTCGTCAAGATTGCTATCTTATCCTATAGATAGGCACCTCCTTGCAAACTTTGAAAAATAAGACAATTTTGAGAGGAATAAAAAAAGCAAGGGTTTTCTCCTTTGCTTCTTTCAAGAATTGAAGAACTTATAAAGGAGTATGTCTTCTTGTGATGTTTAACTCGACTTATCACTCTCAATTCCTTTCTTTTCTACATCTTCTTGTGCCATTTAAGTCAACTTATCACTCCCAATTCCCTTCTTTTTTGGAGTGTGGCATCCATATCTTTCTTAAATACCCTAGGTTTATGTTCCTTTGAATGTTAGGTTTAGGCTTTGTGTTATTAAAGTTTGATCTAACTTTCCTAGGTATTGTTTGAGTCCTTGTGTGTGTTTGGTCCCTAAGCCATGTCCTTTTGGGATTTTTTTTCCATCAGTTGGTATTAGAGTCCAACTCTAAATTAGGTTGGATCAATTAATTTTTCAATTTGCTGCCTTGTGATTTATTTATTTCTATTTAGTTTGTCTATTAAGTGCATTACCATTCAAATGTGCTAATTTGTCCATTTGCAATCCTTCTTACTTTACCCATTTGTTTGAGATCATAACTATCAAAACGTGCATTTTCAATTCCATTAGCTATCTACAACTATTTTCTTACTCAACTTTAATTCTCTATCTATTTTCTTGTTATATCATTCAAATTTATCCTTCAAGTTTAACCACCTATTTTGATTTATGTAAGTCTAGTTCATTAAATTTGTTTGCCTTAATTCAATTCTATCCTATTTACCTTTTTCTATTCAAAATCAATCCTCTTGATTTAGCTTGTTTAGTTCTTTAAAGAGGTGAAAGGGGAATTTTGAGTGGTAAAAGGCAAGAGTGCAAGTTTATATTAAGAAAAAGTCATAAAAAGTGTAAAACATAAGGAAGTGTGACACCCTTTTTGAGTGAAACACGTTAAATGAGGAAAACAGTTGGATAAACTCGTGAGTAATTGATTAACTTGAGGTGCCCTAGCTTATCTCACTTTAAGTGGCGCAAAGATGTGTTCTTGTCCAAGATTTTTTCACAAGAAGACAATCAAAAAGGTTTTTGGAAGAAGTCCTTATCAAGACTTCCTACTTTATTTGTAAAAAGAATAAGAAATAGGCTTAAGACCAAATAAAGAGGAATAATTCCTTGTGAGGAATATACTTATGGAGAGCTTGTTGTCAAGGTGGTTGCCAAAGGAGTTTTTATCTATAATGAGATTAAACTCCATAAGCAATTAAAGATGAGAAAATGCAAGGTGAAAAGCTTTGAGAGATTTTTGGGACCAAATAGGTTTTCCATCTATTAATTTTCCTAAAGCAAGAAAAAGAAGAAAATATTCACCTTATAAACCTTTTCCAAAAGAAAAAAAAAAGAATTGAAAAGGTGCATTTAAAAAATAAGAAAAGCCTTATCAGCCAAAGAAAAAAATCAAAGGAAAAGTCTAAAAAGACTTTAGTTTGTTACAAATGTGAAAATTTGGCCATTATGCTAGTAAGTGTAAAGTCAAACAAAAAATCCAAAAATTATACATGGGGATCTTAAAAGATCAGTGATGCATATTTTCTTATCAAAAAGTGATTTTAAAAGAGAAGACTTAGAAGTGGATGTTATGCAAGATGATGATACTTCTAGTATATCTTTTAAAGAGAGTTGTAATAGTCAATGTGACTATTTTAAAACTCTCTATAAAAGTAATGACTGATTAATCCATACTAAAGAAGATAATATAATATTGGGTCTCATTGATAAAACTTTAGATCCAAAAGAAAAAAAAAAAAAGAAAGAAATATTAGAAAAGTATTTGCATTTTTCAAAAGGAGATAATTTGTCTTCTTTTGTTGCATCCTAATGAAGGTTACAATTTAAAAATTGTAAGAAAACATGCTAAAACTTCTACTTCTAAGGGAAAGAAAAAAATGAAATGAACTAGAGCTTAAAGATAACGTTAATGAGCTTAAAGTTGATATTAAATTGTTAAAAATAGGTTTATCATTCGAGAAACAATTTCTTTAGAAAGGGGAAAAGATAAGGAAGTTTTACCCTTAGTCAAAGAAAGTTATTTAAAGGAAGATGAGATTAATAATATTTAGTTTGTAAATCTTATTGATAGAGTTATTAATCATGAATGGAATACGAAAATAATAATTTTTGTAAACAAAGAATATATATTTTCAATTGCTATACATGAATTACATCGATGAAGGTCTAGCGCCTTCTAAGTATTTTTCTAAAATAACAGAAGTATTAAACACTACTGATAAAAGTAGTATTATTTAAGCTATCACTTGCAACTATCTGTAACCATGTGATGTGATCCATAGAGAAGCTAATTCATAGAGTGTTTCTAAGGATCCATTAAGTATTCATGAAGGGCTAATGACACATTCAAGAGTTAAAAGGATAAAAGATGCACTTAATGGGTTGATTAAAGGCATTTCGGTCAAGAAGTAAATTCAAGCTTAAAGCACAACAAAGTATATCTTAATGTGGGACAAGGCTTTATTATTTGTATAACTATGCTGAATCAGCCTAAGTTAGCTAATTGTGAAGAGTTGAGGCAACAAAGTAATGGAATTAATGAGTTGGACATATCGCATAGTCTGAAAAATGCAGGACAAGAAGTGGACTGGTTGCAAAATTGGTTATAGGATCATTTTGCTGTTGGAAAGTTAAATTGACACTAATCATGAGCCTGTTGGCGAACCAATTTGATACTAAACATATGGCTTTAGGAATTTGACCGAACTAACCTTAATTTGTTTGCTATTAGCTTATTTAGAAGATTTTTCTTATTTCTAGGGTTAGGATTGTTATTTCAATAGTTTTCATTTTATTTTTAAAAGATATAGATGATTAACGAAAAAAAAAGTGAGAAGTGGTTCTTGGGATTTCTATTTATAATATTCGTCCACTAAAGTGTATTTTATACAATTGAGTCCATTATTTGTATTTTTATTCAATTAACATATTCAAATATTATGTTTTACTCACCATTTAAAATACAAGGTATTAACAATAAATTTAATAATCAAAATATTGTATTTTTTTAACTTTTAAAATTTAAAAGTTTTAAAGGGATAAATTTATTATTAATAATCAATTGAATTTAAATTTTGTAATTTTTTTAATTGTCTACTTTGGCACAAAGCAATTTTAGATAATTTTTATAATTTTTGTCTACCAACATATTATTTAAGAAAAAGCAAATGCAATGAACTTTAAGAAAAAGTTTCCCCACTCCCCTCCAAAGCAATATGGTTGACCTAAGATTAAAGTTTGCAATTACTATTTATAATATTCATTTACAAAAGTGTATTTTATACAATTGATTTCATTACATATATTTTTGTTCGATTAAGATTTTCAAATATTATATTTTACTTACCATTCAAAATGCAATGGCTTTAACAATAAATTTAATAATCAAAACATTGCATTTTCTCAACTTTTAGTATTTTAGAGTCCTTTAACAATAATTCCATTGTTAATAATCAATTGAATTTAAATTTTGTAGTTTTTTTAATTGTCACTTTTGCCACAATGCAATTTGAAATAATTTATATAATTTTTGTCTACCAACATATTACTTAAAAAAAAACAAATAAAATGGACTCTAATAAGAAGTTTCCCCACACCCCTCAAGATCAATATGGTTAATCCAAGATTGAAACTTGCGATTACTACTTATAATATTCATCTACAAAAGTGTATTTTATATAATTGAGTTCATTACTTGTATTTTTGTTCAATTAAAACTTTCAAATATTATGTTTTTCTCACCATTAAAATGCAATGACATTAGCAATAAATTTAAAAATCAAAACATTGCACTTTTTCAATTTTTAGAATTCTAAAGTCTTGTAGAAATAAATGCATTGTTAATTATCAATTGAATTTAAATTTTGTAATTTTTTTAATTGTCTCCTTTGCCACAATGCAATTTGAAATAATTTATATAATTTTTGTTTACCAACATATTACTTAAGAAAAAGCAAATACAATGGACTCTAATAAGAAGTTTCCCCACTCCCCTCAAGAGCAATATGGTTGACTCAAGATTGAAGCTTGCGATTACTATTTATAATATTTATCCATAAAAGTGTATTTTATACAATTAATTCAATTACTTGTATTTTTGTTAAATTAAAATATTCAATATTATATTTTATTCATCATTCAAAATACAAGGACATTAACAATAAATTTAATAATCAAATTATTGTATTTTTTCAACTTTTAAAAATTTAAAGTTTTAAAGGGATAAATCCATTATTAATGATCAGTTGAATTTATATTTTATAATTTTTTAATTGTCTCCTTTGCCACAAAGCAATTTGAAATAATTTTTATAATTTTTGCCTACCAATATATTATTTAAGAAAAAGCAAATGCAATGGACTCTAAGAAGAAATTTCCCCACTCGCTTTAAGAGCAATATGTTTGACCCAACATTGAAACTTGAGATTGTTATTTATAATATTCCTCCACTAAAGTGTATTTTATACAATTGAGTTCATTATTTATATTTTTGTTCAATTAACATATTCAAATATTTTATTTTACTCACTATTCAAAATGCAAGGGCACTAACAATAAATTTAATAATCAAAACATTACGTTGTTTCAACTTTTAGAATTTTAAAGTTTTAAAATGATAAATTCATTTTTAATAATCAGTTGAATTTAAATTTTTGTAATTTTTTTAATTGTCTCCTTTGATACAAAGCAATTTGAGATAATTTTTATAATTTTTGTCTATAAACATATTAGTTAAGAAAAAGCAAATGCAATGAACTCTAAGAAGAAATTTCTCCACTCCTTTCAAGAGTAATATAGTTGACCTAAGATTGAAGTTTGCGATTACTATTTATAATATTCATCCACAAAAATGTATTTTATACAATTGAGTTTATTACTTGTATTTTTGTACAATTAAAATTTTCAAATATTATATTTTACTCACCATTCAAAATGCAATGGTATTAACAATAAATTTGATAATCAAAACATTACATTTTCTCAATTTTTAGAATTTTAATGCCTTATAGGGATAAATCCATTATTAATAACTAGTTGAATATAAATTTTGTAATTTTATATAATTTTTGTCTACCAACATATTACTTAAGATTTTCAAATGTTATATTTTACTCACCAATCAAAATATAACGACATTAGCAATAAATTTAATAATTAAAATATTGTGTTTTTTCAATTTTTAGAATTTTAAAGACCTATAAGGATAAATCCATTGTTAATAATCAATTGAATTTATATTTTCTAATTTTTTTAATTATCTCCTTTGCCACAAAGCAATTTCAAATAATGTTTATAATTTTTGTCTACCAACATATTACTTAAGAAAAAACAAATGCAATGAACTCTAAGAAAAAGTTTCCCCACCCCCCTAAAGAGCAATATGGTTGATCCTAGATTGAAACTTGTGATTACTATTTATAATATTCGTCCATAAAAGTGTACTTTATACAATTTAGTCCATTAATTATATTTTTGTTCAATTAAGATTTTCAAAAATTATGTTTTACTTACCATTCAAAATGCAACAGTATTAACAATAAATTTAATAATCAAAACATTGCATTTTCTCAAATTTCTAATTTTAAAGTCCTATAGAGATGAATCTATTGTTAATAATCAGTTGAATTTAAATTTTCTAATTTTTTTAATTGTTTCCTTTTCCACAATGTAATTTGATATAATTTATATAATTTTTGTCTACCAACATATTACTTAAGAAAAAGCAAATGCAATGAACTCTAAGAAGATGTTTCCCCACCACCCTTAAAAGCAATATGGTTAATCCAAGATTGAAACTTGCGATTACTATTTATAATATTCATCCACAAAAGTGTATTTTATACAATTTAATTCATTACTTGTATTTTTGTTCAATTAAGATTTTCAAATATTATGTTTTACTCACCATTCAAAATGCAATGACATTGACAATAAATTTAATAATCAAAACATTTCATTTTCTCAACTTTTAGAATTTTAAAGTGTTATGGGGATAAATTCATTGTTAATAATCAGTTAAATTTAAATTTTGTAATTTTTCTAATTGTCTCCACTGCGACAATGTAATTTGAAATAATTTATATAATTTTTGTCTACAAACATATTACTTAAGAAATAGAAAATAAAATGGACTCTAATAAGAAGTTTCCCCACTCCCTTCAAAAGTAATATGGTTGACCCAAGATTGAAACTTGCGATTACTATTTATAACATTTATCCACAAAAGTTTATTTTATACAATTGAGTCTATTACTTGTATTTTTGTTTAATAAAGACTTTCAAATATTATGTTTTTCTCACCATTCAAATGCAATGGAATTAGCAATAAATTTTAAAATCAAAACATTGCACTCCTTCAATTTTTAGAATTCTAAAGTCCTGTAGGAATAAATGCATTGTTAATTATTAGATGAATTTTAATTTTGTAATTTTTTTAATTGTCTCTTTTGTGATATTGCTATTCGAAATGATTTATATAATTTTAGTTTATGAAAATATTACTTTAGAAAAGGCTAATGTATGAGACTCTAATAAGAAGTTTCCCCACTCCCTTTAAAAGCAATATACTTGGCCTAACATTGAAATTTGGGATTACTATTTATAATATTCGTCTACTCTAGTGTATTTTATACAATTGAGTCCATTACTTATATTTTTGTTCAATTAACATTTTTAAATATTATGTTTTACTCACCATTCAAAATAAAAGGGCATTAATAATAAATTTAACAATCAAAACATTGTGTTTTTTCAATTTTTAGAATTTTAAAGACCTATAAGGATAAATCCATTGTTAATAATCAATTGAATTTATATTTTCTAATTTTTTTAATTATCTCCTTTGCCACAAATCAATTTCAAATAATGTTTATAATTTTTGTCTATCAACATATTACTTAAGGAAAAACAAATACAATGACTCTAATAAAAAGCTTCCCCACTCCCCTCAAGAGCAATATAGTTGACCCAAGATTGAAGCTTGCGATTACTATTTATAATATTCATCCATAAAAATTTTATTTTATACAATTGAGTCCATTACTTGTATTTTTCTTCAATTAACATTTTCAAATATTATGTTTTACACACCATTTAAAATGAAATGGTTTTAATAATAAATTTAATTATCAAAACATTACATTTTCTCAACTTTTAGAATTTTAAAGTCCTATAGGGATAAATTCATTATTAATAATCAGCTGAATCTAAAGTTTGTAATTTTTTTAATTGTCTCCTTTCCCACAAAGCAATTTGAAATAATTTTTATAATTTTTGTCTACCAGCATATTACTTAAGAAAAAGAAAATGTAATGAACTCTTATAAGAAATTTCCCCACTCCCTTCAAGAGCAATATGCTTGACCTAACATTGAAATTTGAAATTGCTATTTATAATATTCGTCCACTAAAGCATATTTTATACAATTGAGTCCATTTCTTGTATTTATTTTCAATTAACAAATTCAAATATTATGTTTTACTCACCATTTAAAATGCAAGGGCATTAGCAATAAATTCAATAATCAAAACATTGCGTTGTTTCAACTTTTAGAATTTTAAAATTTTAAAGGGATAAATTCATTGTTAATAATCAATTAAATTTATATTTTATAACATTTTAATTATCTCCTCTACCACAAAACAATTTGAAATAATTTTTATAATTTTTGTCTACCAACATATTACTTAAAAGAAGTCAAATATAATGGACTCTAATAAGAAGTTTCCTCACTCCCCTCAAAAGCAATATGGTTGACCCAAGATTAAAGCTTGCAATTACTATTTATAATATTCATCCACAAAAGTGTATTTTATACAATTGAATCCATTACTTGTATTTTTGTTCAATTAAGATTTTCAAATATTATGTTTTACTCACTATTTGAAATGCAACAATATTAACAATAAATTTAATTATCAAAACATTGCATTTTCTCAACTTTTAGAATTTTAAAGTGCTATAGGAATAAATCCACTGTGAATAATTAGTTAAATTTCAATTTTGTAATTTTTTTTTGTCTACCAACATATTATTGAAGAAAAATCAAATACAATGGACTCTAATAAGAAGTTTCCCACTCCCCTCAAGAGCATTATGGTTGACCCAAGATTGAAGATTACGATTACAATTTATAATATTCATCCACAAATTGTATATTATAGAATTGAGTCCATGTCTTGTATTTTTGTTCAATTAACATTTTCAAATATTATGTTTTACTCACCATTCAAAATGCAAGGGCATTAACAACAAATTTAATAATCAAAACTTTGCTTCTTTTCAATTTTTAGAATTTTAAAGACCTATAGGGATAAATTCATTGTTAATAATGAGTTGAATTTATATTTTATAATTTTTGTAAACATCTCCTTTGCCATAAAGCAATTTGAAATAATTTTTATAATTTTTGTCTACCAACATATTACTTAAGAAAAAGCAAATGTAATGAACTCTTATAAAAAATTTCCCCACTCCCCTCAAGAGCAATATGATTGACCCAATATTGGAACTTGAGATTGCTATTTATAATATTCGTCCACTAAAGTATATTTTATATAATTGAGTTCATTACTTGTATTTTTGTTCAATTAACAAATTCAAATATTATATTTTACTTAGCATTCAAAATGCAAGGGTATTAACAATACATTTAAAAATCAAAACATTTTGTTTATTCAACTTTTAGGATTTTATAGTTTTAAAGGGATAAATTCATTGTTAATAATCAGTTGAACTTAAATTTTGTAATTTTTTTAATTGTGTACTTTGCCACAAAGCAATTTGAGATAATTTTTATAATTTTTGCCTATCAACATATTATTTAAGAAAAAGCAAATGCAATGGACTCTAAGAAGAGGTTTCCACACTCCCCTTAAGAGCAATATGCTTGATCCAACATTGAAACTTGAGATTGTTATTTATAATATTCGTCCACGAAAGTGTATTTTATACCATTGAGTCCATTACTTGTATTTCTGTTCAATTAACATATTCTCATATTATATTTTACTTACCATTCAAAATGCAAGGACATTAATAATAAATTTAATAATCAAAACATTGCCTTTTTTCAACTTTTAGAATGTTGAAGTTCTAAAGGGATAAATCTATTGTAAATAATCAATTGAATTTAAATTTTATAATTTTTTTAATTGTCTGCTTTGCCACAAAGCAATTTGAGATAATTTTTATAATTTTTGTCTACTAATATATTACTTAAGAAAAAGCAAATGCAATGGACTTTAAGAAAAGGTTTCCCCACACCCTTCAAGAGTAATATGCTTGATCCAACATTGAAGTTTGGGATTGCTATTTATAATATTCATCCACAAAAGTGTATTTTATACCATTGAGTCCATTACTTGTATTTTTGTTCAATTAATATATTCAAATATTATGTTTTACTCACCATTCAAAATGCAAGGGAATCAACAATAAATTTAATAATCAAAACATTGTGTTTTTTCAACTTTCAGAAATTTGTAGTTCTAAAGGGATACATCCATTGTAAATAATCAATTGAATTTAAATTTTGTAATTTTTTTAAATTGTCTCTTTTTCCACAAAGCAATTTGAGATAAATTTTATAATTTTTGTCTACCAACATATTACTTAAGAAAAAGCAAATAAAATGGACTTTAATAACAAAATTTCCCATTCCACTCAAGAGCAATATGGTTGACTCAAGATTAAAGCTTGCAATTACTATTTATAATATTCATCCATAAAAGTATATTTTATACAATTGAGTCCATTACTTGTATTTTTGTTTAATTAAGACTTTCAAATATTATGTTTTTCTCACCATTGAAATGTAATCGCATTAGCAATACATTTAAAAATCAAAACATTGCACTTTTTCAACTTTCAGAATTTTAAAGTCTTGTAAAAATAAATGCACTATTAATTATCAGACAAATTTTAATGTTGTAATTTTTTTAATTGTCTTATTTGCCATAATCCAATTTGAAATAATTTTTATAATTTTTTTTCTAGCAACATATTACTTAAGAAAAGTAAATACAATGGACTCTAATAAAAGGTTTCCCCATTCCTCTCAACAGCAATATGGTTGACCCAAGATTGAAACTTGCGATTACTATTTATAATATTCATCCATAAAAGTATATTTTATACAATTGAGTCCATTACTTGAATTTTTTGTTCAATTAAGATTTTCAAATATTATGTTTTACTCACAATTCAAAATGCAATAACATTAACAATAAATTTAATAATCAAAACATTGCATTTTTTCAACTTTTAAAATTTTAAAGTGTTATAAAGATAAATCCATTGTTAATAATCAGTTGAATTTAAATTTTGTAATTTTTTTTTTGTCTACCAACATATTACTGAAGAAAAATCAAATAAAATGGAATCTAATAAGAAGTTTCCCACTCCCCTTAAGAGCTATATAGTTGACCCAATATTGAATCTTGCGATTACAATTTATAAATTTCATCCACAAAATTGTATTTTATACAATTGAGTCCATGACTTGTATTTTTGTTCAATTAACATTTTCAAATATTATATTTTACTCACCATTCAAAATGCAAGGACATTAACAATAAATTTAATAGTCAAAACTTTGCTTTTTTTCAATATTTAGAATTTTGAAGACCAATAGGGATAAATTCATTGTTAATAATTAATTGAATTTATATTTTATAATTTTTTTAAACGTCTCCTTTGCCACAAAGCAATTTGAAATAATTTTTATAATTTTTCTCTACCAACATATTACTTAAGAAAAAGCAAATGTAATGGATTCTTATAAGAAATTTCCCCACTTCCCTTAAGTGCAATATGGTTGACCCAATATTGAATCTTGCGAGTACTACTTATAATATTGATCCACAAAGGTGTATTTTATACAATTGAGTCCATTACTTGTATTTTTGTTCAATTAATATTTTCAAATATTATGGTCTACTCACCATTTAAAATGCAATAACATTAACAATAAATTTAATAATCAAAACATTGCATTTTCTCAACTTTTAGAATTTTAAAGTGCTATAGGGATAAATCCATTGTTAATAATCAATTGAATTTAAATTTTGTAATTTTTTTTTGTCTACCAACTTATCACTGAAGAAAAATCAAATACAATGGACTCTAATATAGAAGTTTCCACTCCCCTTAAAAGCAATATAGTTGACCCAAGATTGAAACTTGTAATTACAATTTATAATATTTATTTACAAAATTGTATTTTATACAATTGAGTCTATGACTTGTATTTTTGTTCAATTAACATTTTCAAATATTACGTTTTACTCTCCATTCAAAATGCAAGGGCATTAACAATAAATTTAATAATCAAAAACTGTGCTTTTTTTCAATTTTTAGAATTTTAAAGACCTATAGAGATAAATCCATTGTTAATAATGAGTTAAATTTATATTTTATAATTTTTTTAAACATCTCTTTTGCCACAAAGCAATTTGAAATAATTTTTATAATTTTTGTCTACCAACATATTATTTAAGAAAAAGCAAATGTAATGGACTCTTATAAGAAATTTCCCCACTCCCCTCAAGAGCAATATGGTTGACCTAAGATTAAAACTTGCGATTACTACTTATAATATTCATCCACAAAGGTGTATTTTATACAATTGAGTCCATTACTTGTATTTTTTTTTTCAATTAAGATTTTCAAATATTATATTTTACTCACCATTTGAAATGCAATAACATTAACAATAAATTTAGTAATCAAAACATTGCATTTTCTAAACTTTTAGAATTTTAAAGTGTTATAGGGATAAATCCATTGTTAATAATTAGTTTAATTTAAATTTTGTAATTTTCTTTTGCCTACCAACATATTATTGAAAAAAAATCAAATACAATGGACTCTAATAAGAAGATTCCCACTCCTCTCAAGAGTAATATGGTTGACCCAAGATTGAATCTTGCAATTACTATTTATAATATTCATCCACAAAAATGTATTTTATACAAATATTATGTTTTTCTCTCCACTGAAATGCAATGACATTAGCAATACATTTAAAAAATCAAAACATTACACTTTTTCAATTTTCAGAATTTTAAGGTCCTGTAAGAATAATTGCATTGTTAATTATCAGTTCAATTTTAATGTTGTAATTTTTTTAATTGTGTCTTTTGTCACAATGAAATTTGAAATAATTTTTATAATTTTTGTCTACCAACATATTACTTAAGAAAAGCAAATACAATGGATTTTAATAAGAAGTTTCCTACTCCTCTCAAGAGCAATATAGTTCACCCAAGATTGAAACTTGCGATTATTATTTATAATATTCATCCACAAAAGTGTATTTTATACAATTGAGTCCATTATTTGTATTTCTATTCAATTAACATATTCAAATATTATGTTTTACTCACCATTCAAAATGTAAGGGTATTAACAATAAATTTAATAATCAAAACATTGTATTTTTTCAACTTTTAGAATTTTAAAGCCCTATAGGGATAAATCCATTGTTATTAATGAGTTAAATTTAAATTTTGTAATTTTTTTAATTGTCTCCTTTGCCACAAAACAATTTGAGATAATTTTTATAATTTTTGTCTATGAACATATTAGTTAAGAAAAAGTAAATGCAATGGACTCTAAGAAGAGGTTTCCCCACTCCTTTCAAGAGCAATATGGTTGACCGAAGATTGAGGTTTGCGATAACTATTTATAATATTGATCCACAAAAATGTATTTTATATAATTGAGTCCATTACTTGTATTTTTGTTCAATTAAAATTTTCAAATATTATATTTTACTCACCATTTTCTTAACTTTTAGAATTTTAAAGTCCTATAGGGATAAATTCTTTGTTAATAATCAGATGAATTTAAATTTTATAATTTTTTAAATTGTCTCCTTTCCCACAATGCAGTTTGAAATAATTTATATAATTTTTGTCTACCAACATATTACCTAAGAAAAGCAAATACAATGGATTCTAATAAGAAGTTTCTGACTCTCGTCAAGAGCAATATGGTTGACCCAAGATTGAAGCTTACGATTACTATTTATAATATTCTTCCACAAAAGTTTATTTTATACAATTGATTCCATTACTTGTATTTTTTTTTCAATTGAGACTTTCAAATTTTATATTTTTCTCACCACTCAAAATGCAATGGAATTAGGAATAAATTTTAAAATCAAAACATTGCACTTTTTAAATTTTTAGAATTCTAAAGTGTTGTAGGAATAAATGCATTATTAATTTTCAGTTGAATTTTAATTTTGTAATTTTTTTAATTGTCTCTTTTGTGACATCGCTATTTGAAATGATTTATTTAATTTTAGTCTAAGAAAATATTACTTTAAAGAAGGCTAATGTATAGGACTCTAATAAGAAGTTTCCCCACTCCCCTCAAGAGCAATATGCTTGACCCAACATTGAAATTTGGGATTGCTATTTATAATATTCATCTGCTAAAGTGTATTTTAACAATTGAGTCCTTTATTTGTATTTTTGTTCAATTAACTTTTTCAAATATTATGTTTTACTCAGCATTCAAAATGTAAGGGCATTAACAATAAATTTAATAATTAAAAGATTGTGTTTTCTTAACTTTTAGAATTTTAAAGTCGTATAGGATAAATTCTTTGTTAATAATTAGTTGAATTTATATTTTATAATTTTTTTAATTATATCCTTTATACAAGGCGATTTCAAATAATTTTTATAATTTTTGTCTACCAACATATTACTTAAGGAAAAGCAAATGCAATGGACTTTAATAAATGGTTGACCCAAGATTGAAACTTGCGATTACTATTTGTAATATTCATCCACATAATTTTATTTTATACAATTAAGTCCATTACTTGTATTTTTGTTCAACTAAGACTTTCAAATATTATGTTTGACCCAACATTGAAATTTGAGATTACTATTTATAATATTCATCCATAAAAGTGTATTTTATACAATTAAGTCCATTACTTGTATTTTTGTTCAATTAAGACTTTCAAATATTATGTTTTTCTCACCACTCAAGTGCAATGACATTAGCAATAAGTTTAAAAATCAAATCATTACACTTTTTTAATTTTTAGAATTCTAAAGTCTTGTAGGAATATATGCATTTATCAGTTGAATTTTAATTTTGTAATTTTTTTAATTGTCTTCTTTGTCACAATGCAATTTAAAATAATTTATATAATTTTTTTCTACCAACATATTACTTAAGAAAAAGCAAATACAATGCATTCTAATAAGAAGTTTCCCCACTCCCCTCAAAAGTAATATGGTTCACCCAAGATTGAAGTTTGTAATTACTATTTATAATATTCATCCACAAAAGTATATTTTATATAATTGAGTTCATTAGTTGTATTTTTGTTGAATTAAGATTTTCAAATATTATATTTTACTCATTATTCATAATACAAGGGTACTAATAATAAATTTAATAATCAAAACATTGTGTTTTTCAACTTTTAAAATTTTAAAATTTTAAAGGGAGAAATTCATTGTTAATAATCAGTTGAATTTATATTTTTTGAATTTTTAGAATTCGAAAGTCCTGTAGGAATAAATGCATTGTTAGTTTTTAGTTGAATTTTAATTTTATAATTTTTTTACTTGTCTACCTTGTGACATTGCTATTTGAAATGATTTATATAATTGTAATCTAAGAAAATATTACTTTCTAAAAGGCTAATATATAGGACTCTAATAAGAAGTTTTCTCACTCTTCTCAAGAGCAATATGCTTGCCCCAATATTGAAGTTTGGGATAGCTATTTATAATATTTGTCTGTTAAAGTGTATTTTATACAATCGAGTCCTTTACTTATATTTTTGTTCAATTAAGATTTTCAAATATGATATTTTACTCACCATTCAAATTGCAATGACATTAACAATAACTTTAATGATCAAAACATTGAATTTTTTCAACTTTTAGAATTTTAAAGTCCTATAGGGATAAATCCATTGTCAATAATCAGTTGAATCCTTTGCCATAAAGTAATTTGAAATAATTTTTATAATTTTTGTCAACCAACATATTACTTAAGGGAAAGCAAATGCAGTAGACTCTAATAAAAAAGTTTCCCCACTCCTCTAAAAAGTAAGATGGTTGACTTAAGATTGAAACTTGTGATTGTTATTTATAATATTCATCTACAAAAGTGTATTTTAATCTAAATATTGCATTTTCTTAACTTTTAGTATTTTAAAATCTAATAAGGATAAATCTATCGTTAATAATCAGTTGAATTTAAATTTTATAATTTTTTTAATTGTCTCTTTTGTCACAATGCAATTTTAAATAATTTATATAATTTTTGTCGACAAAAATATTACTTAAGAAAAAACAAATACAATATAAACTAAGAAGCAGTTTCCCTACTCCCCTTAAGAGTAATATGGTTGACCTAAGATTGAAACTTACAATTATTATTTATAATATTCATCTACAAAAGTGTATTTTATACAATTAAGTCCATTAATCATATTTTTAATCAATTAAGATTTTCAAATATTATGTTTTACTCACCAGTCAAAATGCAATGTCTTTTACAATATATTTAATAATCAAAATATCACATTTTCTCAACTTTTAGAATTTTAAAGTCCTATAAAGATAAATCCATTGTTAATAATCAGTTGAATTTAAATTTTCTAGTTTTTTTAATTATCTTCTTTATCACAATGTAATTTGATATAACTTATATAATTTTTGTCTACCAACATATTACTTAAGAAAAAGCAAATGCAATGGATTTTAAAAAGAAGTTTCCCTACTCCCCTTAAGAACAATATGGTTGACCCAAGATTGAAACTTGCGATTACTATTATAATATTCCTCCACAAAAGTATATTTTATACAATTAACTCCATTACTTTTATTTTTGTTCAATTGAGAATTTCAAATATTATGTTTTACTCGCCATTCAAAATACAATGACATTAATGATAACTTCAATAATCAAAACATTGCATTTCCTCAACTATTAGAATTTTAAAGTCCTATAGAGATAAATCTATTGTTAATAATCAGTTGAATTTATATTTTGTAATTTTTTTAATTGACTTTTTTCTCACAATGCAGCTTGATATAATTTATATAATTTTTTTCTACCAACATATTACTTAAGAAAAAGCAAATAAAATGCACTCAAAAAAGAAGTTTCCCCACTCCTCTCAAGAGCAATATGGTTAACCCCAGATTGAAGTTTGCAATTACTATTATAATATTTATCAACAAAAGTGTATTTTATACAATTAAGTCCATTACTTTCATTTTTGTTTAGTTAAGATTTTCAAATATTATGTTTTACTCCCCATTCAAAATGCAATGACCTTAATAATAAATTTAATAATCAAAATATTGTATTTTCTCAACTTTTAAAATTTTAAAGTCTTATAGAGATAAATCTATTGTTAATAATCAGTTGAATTTAAATATTCTAGTTTTTTTAATTGTCTCCTTTGCGACAATGCAATTTGAAATAATTTATATAGTTTTTGTTTACCAACATATTACTGAAGAAAAAGAAAATGCAATGGACTTTAAGAAAAAGTTTCCCCACTCCCCTCAAGAGCAATATGGCTGACCTAAAATTAAAGTTTGCAATTACAATTATAATATTCATCCAAAAAAATGTATTTTATTCAATTGAGTCCATTAATCGTATTTTTGTTCAATTAAGATTTTCAAATGTTATGTTTTACTCAACATTCAAAATGCAATGACATTAACAATAACTTTAATAATCCAAACACTACATTTTCTCAACTTTTAGAATTTTAAAGTCCTATAGAGATAAATCTATTGTTAATAATCAGTTGAATTTAAATATTCTAATTTTTTTAATTGTCTCCTTTGCCACAATGCAATTTGAAATAATTTATATAATTTTTGTCTACCAACGTATTACTTAAAAAAAAGCAAATGCAATAGATTATAAGAAGAAGTTTCCCCACTCCACTCAAGAGCAATATGGTTGACCTAATATTGAAGCTTGCGATTACTATTTATAATATTCATCCATAAAAGTGTATTTTATACAATTGGGTCCATTACTTGTATTTTTGTTCAATTAAGACTTTCAAATATTATATTTTTCTCACCATTTAAATGCCATGGCATTAGAAATACATTTGAAAATCAAGACATTGCACTTTTCCAATTTTTAGAATTCTAAAGTCATGTAAGAATAAATGTCTTCTTAATTATCAGTTGAATTTTAATTTTGTAATTATTTTAATTGTCTCCTTTGTGACATTGCTATTTGAAATTATTTATATAAGTTTAGTCTAAAAAAATATTATTTTAGAAAAAGCTAATGTGTTTCTAATAAGAAGTTTACCCACTCCCCTCCCAAGCAATATGATTGACCCAAGATTGAAACTTGCAATTACTTTTTATAATATTCATCCACAAAAGTGTATTTTATACAATTAGGTCTACTACTTGTATTTTTGTTGAATTAAGACTTTCAAATATTACGTTTTTCTCACCATTCAAATACAATGACATTATCAATAAATTTAAAAATCAAAACATTACACTTTTTCAATTTTTAGGATTCCAAAGTCCATTAGGAAAAAATGTATTCTTAATTATCAGTTGAATTTTAATTTTATAATTTTTTTAATTGTCTCCTTTGTGACATTGCTATTTCAAATTATTTATATAATTGTAGTCTAAAAAAATATTACTTTAGAAAAAGCTAATGTGCGGGAATCCTATAAGAAGTTTGCCCACTTCCCTCAAGAGCAATATGCTTGACCCAACATTGAAAGTTGGGATTGCTATTTATAATATTCGTCCACCATAATGTATTTTATACAATTGAGTTCATCACTTGTATTTTTGTTCAATTAAGATTTTCAAATATTATGTTTTACTCACCATTCAAAATGCAATGACATTAACAATAAATTTAATAATCA
>JAHOYR010005697.1:0-62294 GCA_023213295.1 Bruguiera hainesii | reverse complement strand
AAGAAGTTTAAATATGATGTTTGACTCACCATTCAAAATGCAATGACTTTAACAATAAATTTAATAATCAAAACATTGCATTTTCTCAACTATTAGAATTTTAAAGTCCTATAGGGATAAATTCTTTGTTAATAATTAGTTGAATTTAAATTTTGTAATTTTTTTAATTGTCTCCTTTTCCACAATGTAATTTGAAATAATTAATATAATTTTTATCTATTAACATATTACTTAAGAAAAAGTAAATGCAATGGACTCTAAGAAGAAATTTCCCCACTCCCCTCCAAAGCAATATGGTTGACCCAAGATTAAAACTTGCAATTATTATTTATAATATTCATCCACAAAAGTGTATTTTATATAATTGAGTTTGTTATTTGTATTTTTGTTCAATTAAGATTTTCGAATATTATGTTTTACTCACCATTCAAAATGCAATGGTATTAACAATAAATTTAATAATCAAAACATTACATTTTCTTAACTTTTAGAATTTTAAAGTCCTATAGGTATAAATCCTTAATTAATAATGAGTTGAATTTAAATTTTGTAATTTTTTTAATTGTCTCCTTGGCGACAATGCAATTTGAAATAATTTATATAATTTTTGTCTACCAACATAATACTTAAGAACAAGTAAATTCAATGGACTCTAATAAGAAGTTTCCCCACTCCACTCAAGAGCAATATGCTTAACCCCAAATTGAAATGTGGGATTGCTATTAATAATAGTTGTCCACTAAAGTGTATTTTATACAATTGAGTTCATTATTTGTATTTTTGTTCAATTAACATATTCAAATATTATATTTTACTCATCTTTCAAAATGCAAGGACGTTAACAATAAATTTAATAATCAAAATATTACGTTTTTTCAACTTTTCGAATTTTGAAGTTTTAAAGGGATAAATCCGTTGTTAATAATTAGTTGAATTTAAATTTTGTAATTTTTTTAATTGTGTACTTTGCCACAAAGTAATTTGGGATAATTTTTATAATTTTTGTCTACCAACATATTACTTAAGAAAAAGCAAATGCAATGGACTCTAGCACGAACTTTCCCTGCTCCCCTCTAAAGCATTATGGTTGACTCAAGATTGAAACTTCCAATTCCTATTTATAATATTTATCCACAAAACTTTGTCTTATACAATTGAGTCCATTCTTGTATTTTTGTTTAATTAAGATTTTCAAATATTATGTTTTACTCACCATTCAAAATGCAATGGTATTAACAATAAATTTAATAATCAAACATTGGATTTTCTCAACTTTTAGAATTTGAATGTCCTATAGGGATAAATCCTTTGTTAATAATCAGTTGAATTTAAATTTTGTAATTTTTTTAATTATTTTCTTTGCCACAATACAATTTGAAATAATTTATATAATTTTTGTCTACCAACATATTACTTAAGAAAAAACAAATACAATGAACTCTAATAAGAAGTTTCCCCACTCCCACCAAGAGCAATATGGTTGACCTAATATTGAAGCTTGCAATTATTATTTATAATATTCATCCACAAAAGTATATTTTATACAATTGAGCTCATTACTTGTATTTTTGTTATATTAAGATTTTCAAATATTATGTTTTACTCACCATTCAAAATGAAATAACTTTAACAATAAATTTAATAATCAAACCATTGCATTTTCTTAACTTTTAGAATTTTAAAGTTTTATAAGGATAAATCCTTTATTAATAAATAGTTGAATTTAAATTTTGTAATTGTTTTAATTGTCTCTTTTGCCACAATGCAATTTGAAATAATTTATATAATTTTTGAATACTAACATAATACTTAAGAAAAATCAAATTCAATAGACTCTAATAAGAAATTTTCCCACTCCCTTTAAGAGCAATATGCCTAACCCAACATTGAAACTTGTATTGCTATTTATAATAATCATCCACTAGAGTATATCTTATACAATTGAGTTTATTCTTGTATTTTTGTTCAACTAAGATTTTCAAAAATTATGTTTTACTCACCATATTCAAAATGCAATGGCTTTAACAATATATTTAATAATCAAAATATTGCATTTTTTAAACTTTTAGAATTTTAAAATCCTATAGGGATAAATCCTTTGTTAATAATGAGTTGAATTAAATTTTAATATTTTTTTAATTATTTGGTTTTCCATAATGCAATTTGAAATAATTCATATAATTTTTATCTTCCAACAAATTACTTAAGAAAAAGCAAATAAAATGGTGTCTAATAAAAAGTTTCCCCACTCCACTCAAGAGGAATATGGTTGACTCAAGATTAAAGTTTGTAATTACTATTTATAATATTCATTCACAATAGTGTATTTTATATAATTGAGTCCATTACTTGTATTTTATTTGAATTAAGATTTTCAAATAATATCTTTTACTCACCATTCAAAATGCTAAGGCATTAATAATAAATTTAATAATCAAAACATTGCGTTTTTTCAACTTTTGAAATTTTAAAGTTTTAAAGGGATAAATCAATAGTTAATAATCAATCGAATTTAAATTTCGTAATTTTTTAATTGTCTCCTTTTCCATAATACAATTTGGAATAATTTATATAATTTTTGTCTACCAACATATTACTTCAGAAAAAGCAAATGAAATAGACTCTAAAAAGAAGTTTCTTCACTTCCCTCCAAAGCAATATGGTTGACCCAAGATTGAAGCTTGCTTATAATATCCATCAACAAAAGTATATTTTATACAATTGAGTCAATTCCTGTCTTTTTGTTCAATTAAAATTTTCAAATATTATGTTCTACTCACCATTCAAAATGCAATGACATTAACAATAAATTTAGTAATCAAAACATTACATTTTCTTAACTTTTAGAATTTTAAAGTCCTATATGGATAAATCCATTGTTAATAATCAATTAAATTTAAAATTTGTAATTTTTTTAATTGTCTCCTTTACCACAATGCAAATTGAAATAATTTATATAATTTTTGTCTATTAACATATTACTTAAGAAAAATCAAATGCAGTGGACTTTAAGAAGAAGTTTCCCTACACCCCTCCAATCCAATATGGTTGACCCAAGATTGAACCTTGCGATTACTATTTATAATATTCATCCACAAAAGTGTATTTTAAACCATTGAGTCCATTACTTATATTTTTGTTCAATTAAGATTTTCAAATATTGTGTTTTACTCACAATTCAAAATGCAATAAATTTAACAATAAATTTAACAATTAAAATATTGCATTTTTTCAACATTTATAATTTTAAAGTCTTATAGGGATAAATCCTTTGTAAATAATTAGTTGAATTTAAATTTTATAATTTTTTCATTATCTCTTTTACCCCAAAGTAATTTGAGATAATTTTTATAATTTTTCTCTACCAACATATTACTTAAAAAATGCAAATGCAATGGTCTCTAAGAAAAAGTTTCCCCACTCCCCTCTAATGCAATATGGTTGACCTAAGATTGAAGTTTACGATTACTATTTATAATATTCATCAAAAAAAGTGTATTTTAAACAATTTAGTCCATTACTTATATTTTTGTTTAATTAAGATTTTTAAATATTGTGTTTTACTCACGATTCAAAATGCAATGGTTTTAACAATAAATTTAACAATCAAAAAATTGCACTTTTTCAACTTTTAGAATTTTAAAGTCCTATAAGGATAAATCATTTGTTAATAATCAATTGAATTTCAATTTTGTAATTTTTTCATTATCTCCTTTGCCCCAAAGTAATTTGAGATAATTTTTATAATTTTTGCCTACCAACATATTACTTAAGAAAAAGTAAATGCAATGGACTCAAAAAAGAAGTTTCTCCACTCCCCTCCAAAGCAATATGGTTGACCCAGGATTGAAGCTGGCAATCTTTATTTATAATATTCATCCACAAAACTTTATCTTATACAATTGAGTCCGTTCTTGTATTTTTCTTCAATTAAGATTTTCAAATATTATGTTTTACTCACCATTCAAAATGCAATGGGATTGACAATAAATTTAATAATCAAAACCATGCATTTTCTCAACTTTTAGAAGTTTAAAGTCTTATAGGGATAAATCCTTTGTTAATAATCAATTGAATTTTAATTTTGTAATTTTTTTAATTGTCTCCTTTTCCACAATGCAAATTGAAAAATATATATAATTTTTATCTACTAACATATTACTTAAGAAAAATCAAATGTAATGGACTCTAAGAAGAAGTTTCCCTACTCCCCTCCAATCTAATATGGTTAACCCAAGATTAAAGCTTGCAATTACTATTTATAAAATTCATCCACAAAAGTGTATTTTATACAATTGAGTCCATTACTTGTATTTTTGTTCCATTAAGATTTTCACATATTGTGTTTTACTCACGATTCAAAATGCAATGACTTTAACAATAAAATTAACAATCAAAACATTGCATTTTTTCAACTTTTAGAATTTTAAAGTCCTATAGGGATAAATCCTTCGTAAATAATTAGTTGAATTTAAATTTTATAATTTTTTCATTGTCTCCTTTGCCCCAAAGTAATTTGAGATAATTTTTATAATTTTTGCCTACCAATATATTACTTAAGAAAAAGTAAATGCAATGGACTCAAAAAAGAAGTTTCTGCACTCCCTTCCAAAGCGATATGGTTGACCTAAGATTGAAGCTAGTAATTTTTATTTATAATATTCATCCATAAAACATTATCTTATACAATGGACTCCATTCTTGTATTTTTGTTCAATTAAGATTTTCAAATATTATGTTTTGTTCACTATTCAAAATGCAATGGGATTGACAATAAATTTTATAATCAAAACCATGCATTTTCTCAACTTTTAGAAGTTTAAAGTCCTATAGGGATAAATCCTTTGTTAATAATCAATTGAATTTCAATTTTGTGATTTTTTTAATTGTCTCATTTTCCATAATGCAAATTGAAATAATTTATATAATTTTTGTCTACTAACATATTACTTAAGAAAAAGTAAATGCAATGGACTCTAAGAAGAAGTTTCCCTACTCCCCTCCAATCCAATATGGTTGACCTAGGATTGAAGCTTGCAATTACTATTTATAATATTCATCCGCAAAAGTGTATTTTATACAATTGAGTCCATTACTTGTATTTTTATTCCATTAAGATTTTCACATATTATGTTTTACTCACAATTCAAAATGCAATGGCTTTAACAATAAATTTAACAATCCAAACATTGCATTTTTTCAACTTTTAGAATTTTAAAGTCCTACAGGGATAAATCCTTCGTAAATAATCAGTTGAATTTAAATTTTATAATTTTTTCATTGTCTCCTTTCACCCAAAGTAATTTGAGATAATTTTTATAACTTTTGCCTACCAACGTATTACTTAAGAAAATGTAAATGAAATGGACTCTAAGAAGAAGTTTCCCCACTCCCCTCCACTACAATATGGTTGACCTACAATTAAAGCTTGTGATTACTATTTATAATATTTATCCGCAATAGTGTATTTTATATAATTGAGTCAATTGCTTGTATTTTTGCTTAATTAAGATTTTCAAATATTATCTTTTACTCACCCTTTAAAATGCAAGGGCATTAACAATAAATTTAATAATCAAAACATTGCATTTTTTCAACTTTTAGAATTTTAAAGTTATAAATTTTGTAATTTGTTTCATTGTCACCTTTGCCACAAGGCAAATTGAAATAATTTATATAATGTATTTCTACCAACATATTACTGAAGAAAAAGCAAAGACAATGGACTCTAAAAAGAAGTTTCCCTGCTCCCTTCCAAAGCAATATGGTTGACCCAAGATTAAAACTTGCGATTACTATTTATAATATTCATCCGCAAAAGTATATTTTATATAATTGAGTCCATTACTTGTATTTGTGCTTAATTAAGACTTTCAAATATTATCTTTTGCTCACCATTCAAAATGCAAGGGTATTAACAATAAATTTAATAATCAAAACATTGCATTTTTTAAACTTTTAGAATTTTAAAGTTATAAGTTTTGTAATTTGTGTAATTCTCTCTTTTGCCACAAGACAATTTGAAATAATGTATATAATTTTTGTGTACCAACATATTACTTAAGAAAAAGCAAATGCAATGGACTTTAAGAAGAAGTTTCCCCACTCCCCTCCAATGCAATATAGTTAACCCAAGATTGAAGTTTGTGATTACTATTTATAATATTTATCCGCAAAAGTGTATTTTATACAATTGAGTCCATTACTTGTATTTTTGCTGAATTAAGATTTTCAAATATTATCTTTTACTCACTGTTCAAAATGCAAGGGCATTAACGATAAATTTAATAATCAAAACATTGCATTTTCTCAACTTTTAGAATATTAAGGTTATAATTTTTGTAATTTGTTTAATTGTCTTCTTTGCCACAAGGCAATTTGAAATAATTTATATAATTTTTCTCTTCCAACATATTACTTAAGAAAAAATAAACGCAATGGAATCTAAGAAGAAGTTTCCCCACTCCCCTCCAAAGTAATATGGTTGACCCAAGATTGAAACTTACGATTATTATAGATAATAGTCATCCACAAAAGTTTATCTTATACCATTGAGTCCACTACTTGTATTTTTGTTCAATTAAGATTTTCAAATATTGTCTTTTACTCACCATTCAAAATACAATGGGTTTAACAATAAATTTAATAATCAAAACATTACATTTTCTCAACTTTTATAATTTTAAAGTCCGATAGGGATAAATCCTTTGTTAATAATTAGTTGAATTTAAATTTTGTAATTTTTTTAATTGTCTCCTTATCCCCAATGCAATTTGAAATAATTTATATAATTTTTGTCTACTAACATATTACTTAAGAAAAAGCAAATGTAATGGACTCAAAAAGGACGTTTCTCCACTCCCCTCCAAAGCAATATGGTTGACCCAAGATTGAAGCTAGTGATTTTTATTTATAATATTCATCCACAAAACTTTATCTTATACAATTGAGTCCATTCTTGTATTTTTGTTCAATTAAAATTTTCAAGTATTATGTTTTACTCTCCATTCAAAATGCAATGGGATTGACAATAAATTTAATGATCAAAACAATGCATTTTCTCAACTTTTAAAAGTTTAAAGTCCTATAGGGATAAATCCTTTGTTAATAATCAATTGAATTTCAATCTTGTCATTTTTTTAGTTATCTCCTTTTCCACAATGCAATTTGAAATAATTTATATAATTTTTGTCGGCTAATATATTACTTATGAAAAAACAAATGCAATGGACTCAAAGAATATGTTTCCCCATTGCCCTCCAAATCAATAAGGTTGATCCAAAATTGAAGTTTGCGATTACTATTTATAATATTATTTGCAAAAGTGTATTTTATATAATTGAGTCCATTACTCGTATTTTTGTTCAATTAAGATTTTCAAATATTGTGTTTTACTCACAATTCAAAATGCAATGGCTTCAACAATAAATTTAACAATCAAAACATTGCATTTTTTCAACTTTTAGAATTTTAAAGTCCTATAGGGATAAATCCTTTGTAAATAATTAGTTGAATTTAAATTTTATAATTTTTTCATTGTGTCCTTTGCCCCAAAGTAATTTAAGATAATTTTCATAATTTTTGTCTACCAACATATTACTTAAGAAAAAGAAAATGAAATTGACTCTAAGGAGAACTTTCCCTACTCCCCTTCAAAGTAATATGGTTGACCCAATATTGAAACTTGTGATTACTATTGATAATATTCATCCACAAAACTGTATTTTATATTATTGAGTCCATTACTTGTATTTTTCCTAGATTAAGATTTTCAAATATTATCTTTTACTCACCCTTTAAAATGCAAAGGTATTAACGATAAATTTAATAATCAAAACATTGCATTTTTTCAACTTTTAGAATTTTAAAGTTATAAATTTTGTAAATTGTTTCATTATCACCTTTGCCACAAGGCTAATTGAAATAATTTATATAATTTTTGTCTTCCAACATATTACTGAAGAAAAAGCAAAGGTAATAGACTCTTAAAAGAAGTTTTCCCGCTCCTTTCCAAAGCAATACTATTGATAATATTCATCCACAAAAGTATATTTTATACTATTGAATCTATTACTTGTATTTTTGCTGGATTAAGATTTTCAAATATTATCTTTTACTCACCATTTAAAATGCAAGGGCATTAATGATAAATTTAATATTCAAAACATTGCATTTTTTTGACTTTTAGAATTTTAAAGTTATAAATTTTGTAGTTTGTTTCATTATTTCCTTTGCCACAAGGCAATTTGAAATAATTTATATAACTTTTGTCTACCAACATATTACTTAAGAAAAGGCAATGGACTCTAAAAAGAAGTTTCCCTGCTCCCCTCCAAAGCAATATGGTTGACCCAAGATTGAAAGTCATGATTATTATTTATAATATTCATCTGCAAATGTGGATTTTGTACAATTGAGTCCATTACTTGTATTTTTGCTGAATTAAGAGTTTCAAATATTATCTTTTACTTACCGTTCAAAATGCAAGGGCATTAACGATAAATTTAATAATCAAAACATTGCATTTTCTCAACTTTTAGAATTAAGGTTATAAATTTTGTAATTTGTTTAATTGTCTCTTTTGCCACAAAACAATTTGAAATAATTTATATAATTTCTCTCTTCCAACATATTACTTAAGAAAAAGGAAAGGCAATGGACTCTAAGAAGAAGTTTCCCCACTTCCCTCCAAAGTAATATGGTTCACCCAATATTGAAACTTACAATTACTATAGATAATAGTCATCCATAAAAGTTTATCTTATACCATTGAGTCCATTACTTGTATTTTTGTTCAATCAAGATTTTCAAATATTGTCCTTTACTCACCATTCAAAATGCAATGGCTTTAACGATAAATTTAATAATCAAAACATTGCATTTTCTCAACTTTTATAATTTTAAAGTCCTACAGGCATAAATCCTTCATTAATAATCAATTTAATTTAAATTTTAGAATTTTTTTAATTGTCTCCTTTTCCACAATGCAATTTGAAATAATTTATATAATTTTTGTCTACTAACATATTACTTAAGAAAAAGCAAATGCAATGGACTCTAAGAAGAAGTTTCCCCACTCCCCTCCAATATAATATGGTTGACCTAAGATTGAAACTTGCAATTACTATTTATAATATTCATCCGCAAAAGTGTATTTTATACAATTGCGTCCATTACTTGTATTTTTGTTCCATTAAGATTTTCACATATTGTGTTTTACTCATGATTCAAAATGCAATGGATTTAACAAGAAATTTAACAATCAAAACATTGCATTTTTTCAACTTTTTAGAATTTTAAAGTCCTATAGGGATAAATCCTTCGTAAATAATTAGTTGAATTTCAATTTTGTCATTTTTTCATTGTCTCCTTTGCCCCAAAGTAATTTGAGATAATTTTCATAATTTTTGTCTCCCAACATGTTACTTAAGAAAAAGCAAATGAAATGAACTCTAAGAAGAACTTTCCCCACTCCCCTCGAAAGTAATATGGTTGACCCAAGATTGAAACTTGCGATTACTATTGATAATATTCATCCACAAAAGTGTATTTTATACTATTGAGTCCATTACTTGTATTTTTTCTCGATTAAGATTTTCAAATATTATCTTTTACTCACCATTTAAAATGCAAGGGCATTAATAATAAATTTAATAATCAAAACATTGCATTTTTTTTACTTTTAGAATTTTAAAGTTATAAATTTTGTAATTTGTTTCATTGTCTCCTTTGCCACAAGGCAATTTGAAATAATTTATATAACTTTTGTCTACCAACATATTACTTAAGAAAAATCAAAGGTAATGGACTCAAAGAAGAAGTTTTCCCGCTCCCCTCTAAAGCAATATGGTTGACCCAAGATTGAAAGTCGCGATTACTATTTATAATATTTATCCGCAAAAGTGTATTTTATACAATTGAGTCCATTACTTGTATTTTTGCTGAATTAAGAGTTTCCAATATTATCTTTTACTCACCGTTCAAAATGCAAGGGCATTAATAATAAATTTAATAATTAAAACATTACATTTTTTCAACATTTAGAATTTTAAAGTTATAGATTTTGTAATTTATTTAATTGTCTCCTTTGCCATAAGGCAATTTGAAATAATTTATATAATTTTTGTGTACCAACATATTACTTAAGAAAAGGCAAAGGCAATGGACGTTAAGAAGAAGTTTCCCCACTCCCCTCTAAAGTAATATGGTTGACCCAAGATTGAAACTTGCGATTATTATAGATAATAGTCATCCACAAAAGTTTATCTTATACCATTGAGTCCATTACTTATATTTTTGTTGAATTAAGATTTTCAAATATTGTCTTTTACTCACCATTCAAAATGCAATGGCTTTAATGATAAATTTAATAATCAAAACATTGCGTTTTCTCAACTTTTAGAATTTTAAAGTCCTAGAGGGATAAATCCTTTGTTAATAATTAGTTGAATTTAAATTTTATAATTTTTTTAATTGTCTCCTTTTCCACAATGCAATTTCAAATAATTAATATAATTTTTGGCTACTAACATATTACTCAAGAAAAGCAAATATAATGGACTCTAAGAAGATGTTTTCCCACTCCCCTCCAAAGTAATATGGTTGACCCAAGATTGAAGCTTACGTTACTATTTATAATAATCATCCACAAAAGTGTATTTCATACAATTGAGTCCATTACTTATATTTTTGTTCAATTAAGATTTTCAAATATTATATTTTACTCACCATTCAAAATGCAATGACATTAACAATAAATTTAATAATCAAAACATTGCATTCTCTCAACTTTTAGAATTTTGAAATCATATAGGGAAAAATCCATTGTTAATGATCAGTTGAATTTGAATGTTGTAATTTTTTAATTATCTTCTTTGCCATAAAGCAATTTGAGATAATTTTTGTCTACCAACATATTATTTATGAAAAAGCAAATGTAATGAAACTCTAAGAAGAAGTTTCCCCACTCCCCTCTAAAGTAATATGGTTGACCCAAGATTGAAGCTTACGATTATTATTTATAATATTCATCTACAAAAGTGTATTTTATACAATTGAGTCGATTACTTGTATTTTTGTTCAATTAATATTTTCAAATATTATATTTTACTCACCATTCAAAATGCAATGGTATTAACAATAAATTTAATAATCAAAACATTTCATTTTTTCAACTTTTAGAATTTTAAAATCTTACAGGGATAAATCCATTGTAAATAATCTGTTGAATTTAAATTTTAGAATTTTATAATTTTTTTAATTGTCTCCTTTGCCACAATGTAATTTGAAATAATTTATATAATTTTTGCATAACAAGATATTACTTAAGAAAAAGAAAATACAATAGACTTTAATAGGAACTTTTCCCACTCCCCTCAAGAGCAATATGCTTGACCCAACATTGAAGCTTGGGATAGCTATTTATAATATTCGTTTACTTAAGTGTATTTTATACAATTGAGTCCATTATTTGTATTTTTGTTGAATTAAGATTTTCAAATATTAAGTTTTACTTACCATTGAAAATGCAAGGGCATTAATAATAAATTTAACAATCAAAACATTGCGCTTTTCAACATTTAGAATTTTAAAGTTTTAAAGGGATAAATCCATTGTTAATAATTAGTTGAATTTATTTTTTATAATTTTTTTAATTGTCTCCTTTACCACAATTTAATTTGAAATAATTTATATAATTTTTGCCTACCAACACATCACTTAAGAAAAAGCAAATACAACGGGCTCTAATAAGAAGCTTCCCCACTTCCCTCAAGTGCAATATGCTTGACCCAAGATTGAAACTTGTGATTACTATTGATAATATTCATCCATAAAAGTTTATCTTATACAATTGAGTTCATTACTTGTACTTTAGTTTAATTAAGACTTTCAAATATTATGTTTTTCTCACCATTCAAATTCAATGGCATTAGCAATAAATTTAAAAATCAAGACCTTACACTTTTTTAATTTTTAGAATTCTAAAGTCCTGTTGGAACAAATGCATTGTTAATTATCAGTTGAATTTTAGTGTTGTACTTTTTTTAATTGTCTCCTTTGTGACATTGCTATTTGAAATAATTTACATAATTTTAGTCTAAAAAAATATTACTTTAGCGAAAACTAATGTATGGGACTCTAATATGAAGTTTCCCCACCTCCCTTAAGAGCAATATGCGTGACCCAACATTGAAAGTTGGCATTACTATTTATAATATACATCCACTAAAGTGTATTTCATACAATTGAGTCCATTACTTGTATTTTTGTTCAATTAAGATTTTCAAATATTATATTTTACTTACCATTCAAAATGCAATGACATTAACAATAAATTCAATAATCAAAACATTGCATTTTCTCAACTTTTAGAATTTTGAAGTCCTATAGGGATAAATCCATTGTTAATGATCAGCTGAATTTGAATTTTGTAATTTTCTAATTGTCTCCTTTGCCACAAAGAAATTTGAGATAATTTTTGTCTACCAACATACTACTTATGAAAAAGCAAATGCAATGGACTCTAAGAAGAAGTTTCCTCTCTCCCTTCTAAAGTAGTATGGTTGACTCAAGATTGGAGTTTGCGATTACTATTTATAATATTCATCCACAAAAGTGTATTTTATATAATTGAGTCTATTACTTGTATTTTTGCTTAATTGAGATTTTCAAATATCATGTTTTACTCACCATTCAAAATGCAATGGCTTTAATAATAAATTTAATAATCAAAACATTACATTTTCTCAACTTTTAGAATTTTAAAGTCTTATAGGGTTAAATTCATTGTTAATAATTAGTTGAATTTAAATTTTGTAATTTTTTTAATTATCTCCTTTGTCACAATGCAATTTGAAATAATTCATATAATTTTTGTCTACCAATATATTAGTTAAGAAAAAGCAAATGTAATGGACTTTAAGTAGAAGTTTTCCCACTCCCCTCCAAACCAATATTGTTGACCTAAGATTGAAGCTTGCGAATACTATTTATAATATTCATCGACAAAAGTGTATTTTATACAATTGAGTCCATTACTTTTATTTTTGTTGAATTAAGATTTTCAAATATTATGTTTTACTTACCATTCAAAATGTAATGATATTAACAATAAATTTAATAATCAAAACATTACCTTTTCTCAACATTTAGAATTTTAAAGTGTCATAGGAATAAATTCATTGTTAATAATGAGTTGAATTTAAATTTTATAATTTTTTTAATTGTCTCCTTTACCACAACAAAACTTGAAATAATTTATATAATTTTTGTCTACCAACATACTACATAAGAAAAAGCAAATACAATGGCTTTAAATAAAAAGCTTGCCCACTACCTTCAAGAGAAATATGGTTGACCCAAGATTGAAGCTTGTGATTACCATTTATAATATTCACTTACAAAAGTGTATTTTATACAATTTAGTCCATTTCTTGTATTTTTGTTCAATTGAGATTTTCAAATATCATATTTTACTCATTATTCAAAATGAAATGGTTTTAACAATAAATTTAATAATCAACTTTTCTCAACTTTTAGACTTTTAAAGTCCTACAGGAATAAATCCATTGTAAATAATCAGTTGAATTTAATTTTTGTAATTTTCTTCATTATTTCCTTTGCCATAATGTAATTTGTAATAGTTTATATAATTTTTTTCTAGCAACATATTACTTAGGAAAAAGCAAATACAATGGAGTCTAATATGAAGTTTCTCCATTCCCTACAAGAGCAACATCGTTGATCTAAGATTGAAGCTTGCAATTACTAATTATAATATTCAACCACAATATTGTATATTATACAATTGAGTCAATTATTTGTATTTTTCTTCAATTAAGATCTTCAAATATTATGCTTTACTCACCATTCAAAATGCAAGGGTATTAACAATAAAGTTAATAATCAAAAGATTGCATTTTCTCAACTTTTAGATTTTAAAGTCCTGTGGGGATAAATCCATTGTTAATAATCAATTGAATTTTAATTTTGTAATTTTTGTAATTGTCTCCTATACCACAATGCAATTTGAAATAATTTACATAATTTTTGTCTACCAATATTTTACTTAAGAAAAAGTAAATACAATCGACTCTAATATAAAGTCTCTCCACTCCCCTCAAGTGCAATAAGGTTGACCTAAGATTAAAACTTGCGATTACTATTTATAATATTCATCCACAAAAGTATACTTTATACAATTGAGTCCATTACTTATATTTTTGTTGAATTAAGATTTTCAAATATTATGTTTTACTGACCATTCAAAATGCAAGGAAATTAACAATGAATTTAATAATCAAAACATTGTCTTTTCCAACTTTTAGAATTTAAAAGTTTTAAAGGGATAAATCCATTGCTAATAATCAGTTGAATTGAAATTTTGTAATTTTTTGAATTGTCTATTAGGCCACAAAGCAATTCGAGATAATTTTTATAATTTTTGTCGATGAACATATTACTTAAGAAAAGCAAATGTAATGTACTCTATCCACAAAAGTATATTTTATACAATTGAGTCTATTTCTTGTATTTTTGTTCAATTAAGATTTTCAAATATTAAGTTTTACTTACCATTAAAAATGCAAGGGCATTAATAATAAATTCAATAATCAAAACATAGCGTTTTTTCAAATTTTAGAATTTTAAAGTTTTAAAGGGATAAATCCATTGTTAATAATTAGTTGAATTTATTTTTTATAATTTTTTAAATTGTCTCCTTTGCCACAATTTAATTTGAAATAATTTATATAATTTTTGTCTACTAACATATCACTTAAGAAAAAGCAAATACAATACTTTAATAAGACATTTCCCCACTCCACTCAAGAGCAATATGTTTGACTCAACATTGAAGTTTGGGATTGCTATTTACAATATTCATCCATAAAATTGTATTTTATACAATTGAGTCCATTACTTGTATTTTTATTCAATTAACATATTCAAATATTATATTTTACTCACCATTCAAAATGCAAGGGTATTAACAATAAATTTAATATTCAAAACATTGCATTTTTTCAACTTTTAGAATTTAAAAGTTTTAAAGGGATAAATCCATTGTTAATAATCAGTTGAATTTAAATTTTGTAATTTTTTTAATTGTTTACTAGGCCACAAAGCAATTTGAGATAATTTTTATAATTTTTGTCGACGAACATGTTACTTAAGAAAAGTAAATGTAATGGACTCTAAGAAGAGATTTCCCTACTCCCCTCCAAAGCAATATGGTTGACCCAAGATTGAAACTTGCGATTACTACGTATAATATTTATTCACAAAAGTGTATTTTATACAATTGAGTCCATTTCTTATATTTTTGTTCAATTAAGATTTTCAAATATCATGTTGTACTCACCATTCAAAATGCAATGACTTTAACAATAAATTTAATAATCAAAACATCGCATTTTCTCAACTTTTAGAATTTTAAAGTCCTATAGGGTTAAATTCATCGTTAATAATCAGTTGAATTTAAATTTTGTAATTTTTTTAATTGTCTCCTTTGCCACAATGCAATTTGAAATCATTTATATAATTTTTGTCTACCAACATATCACTTAAGAAAAAGCAAATACAATGGACTCTAATAAGACATTTCCCCACTCAAGTCAAAAACTATATGCTTGACCTAACATTAAAACTTGAGATTGCTATTTACAATATTCATCCACTAAATTGTATCAATTGAGTGCATTACTTGTATTTTTATTTAATTAATATATTCAAATATTATATTTTACTCACCATTCAAAATGCAAAGGCATTAACAATAAATTTAATATTCAGAACATTTCATTTTTTTCAACTTTTAGAATTTAAAAGTTTTAAAGGGATAAATCCATTGCTACTAATCAATTAAATTTAAATTTTGTAATTTTTTTAATTTTTACTAGGACACAAAGCAATTCGAGATAATTTTTACAATTTTTGTCGATGAACATATTACTTAAGAAAAGCAAATGTAATAAACTCTAAGAAGAGGTTTCCCCAGTCCCCTCCAAAGCAATATGGTTGACCTAAGATTGAAGTTTGCAATTACTATTTATAATATTCATCCATAAAAGTGTATTTTATACAATTGAGTCCATTTCTTGTATTTTTGTTCAATTAAGTTTTTCAAATATTATATTTTACTTACCATTCAAAATGCAATGACATTAATAATAAATTCAATAATCAAAACATTGCATTTTCTCAACTTTTAGAATTTTGAAGTCCTATAGGGATAAATCCATTGTTAATGATCAGTTGAATTTGAATTTTGTAATTTTCTAATTGTCTCCTTTGCCACAAAGCAATATGGTTGACCCAAGATTGAAAATTGCGATTACTATGGATAATATTCATCCACAATAGTTTATCTTATACAATTGAATCCATTACTTGTACTTTAGTTCAATTAAGACTTTCAAATATTATGTTCTTCTTACCATTCAAAATCAATGGCATCAACAATACATTTCAAAATCAAAAACCTTACACTTTTTTAATTTTTAGAATTCTAAAGTCCTGTAGGAATAAATGCATTGTTAATTATCAGTTAAATTTTAGTGTTGTACTTTTTTTAATTGTCTCTTTTGTAACATTGTTATTTGAAATGATTTACATAATTTTAGTCTAAAAAAATATTACTTTAGAAAAAGCTAATGTATGGGACTCTAATAAGAAGTTTCCCCACCTCCCTTAAGAGCAATATGCTTGGCCCAACATTGAAAGTTGGGATTACTATTTATAATATTCGTCCTCTAAAGTGTATTTCATACAATTGAGTCCATTACTTGTATTTTTGTTCAATTAAGATTTTCAAATATTATGTTTTACTCACCATTCAAAATGAAATGGCATTAACAATAAATTCAATAATCAAAACATTGCATTTTCTCAACTTTTAGAATTTTGAAGTCCTATAAGTATAAATCCATTGTTAATGATTAGTTGAATTTGAATTTTGTAATTTTTTAATTGTCTCCTTTGCCACAAAGCAATTTGAGATAATTTTTGTCTACCAACATATTACTTATGAAAAAGCAAATGCAATGGACTCTAAGAATAACTTTCCCCATTCCCCTCTAAAGCAATATGGTTGACCCAAGATTGAAGCTTGTGATTACTATTTATAATATGCATCTACAAATGTGTATTTTATACAATTGAGTCTATTACTTGTATTTTTGTTCAATTAAGATTTTCAAATATCATGTTTTACTCACCATTCAAAATGCAATGACTTTAACAATAAATTTAATAATCAAAACATCTCATTTTCTCAACTTTTAGAATTTTAAAGTCCTATAGGGTTAAATTCATTGTTAATGATCAATTGAATTGAAATTTTATAATTTTTTTAATTGTCTCTTTTGCCACAAAGCAATTTGAAATAATTGTTATAATTTTTGTCTACCAACATGTTACTTAAGTAAAAGCAAATGTAATGGACTCTAATAAGAAGTTTCCCCACTCCCCTCAAGAATAGTATGCTTGACTCAACATTGAAGCTTGACATTGCTAATTAAAATATTCTTCCACTAAAGTGTATTTTATAAAATTGAGTGCATTACTTGAATTTTTGTTCAATTAACATATTCAAATATTATGTTTTACTCACCATTCAAAATGCAAGGGCATCAATAATAAATTTAATAATCAAAACATTGCATTTTCTCAACTTTTAGAATTTTAAAGTCCTATAAGGATAAATCTTTTATTACTAATCAATTGAATTTAAATTTTATAATTTTTTCATTGTCTCCTTTGCCCCAAAGTAATTTGAGATAATTTTTATAATTTTTTTCCACCAACATATTACTTAAGAAAAAGCAAAGGCAATGTACTCTAAGTAGAAGTTTCCCCACTCCCCTCAAGAGTAATATGGTTGACCTAAGATTAAAGCCTATGATTACTGTTTATAATATTCATCCACAAAATTTTATTTTATACAATTGAGTCCATTACTTTTTTTATTGTTCAATTAAGACTTTCAAATATTATGTTTTACTCATTATTCAAAATGCAATGACATTAACAATAAATTTAATAATCAGAATATTGCATTTTGTCAACTTTTAGAATTTTAAAGTCCTATAAGGATAAATCCATTGTGAATTGTCAACTGAATTTAAATTTTCTCATTTTTTTAATTGTCGCCTTTGCCACAATGCAATTTGAAATAATTTATATAATTTTTGTCTACCAACATATTACTTAAGAAAAAGCAAAGACAATATACTCCAATAAGAAGTTTCCCCAATGCCCTTAAGTGCAATATGGGTGACCCAAGATTGAAGTTTGCAATTACTATTTATAATATTCATCCATAAAAGTGTATTTTATACAATTGAGTCCATTACTTGTATTTTTGTTCAATTAAGATTTTCAAATATTATATTTTACTAACCATTCAAAAGGCAACGACTTTAACAGTAAATTTAATTATCAAAACATTGCATTTTGTCAACTTTTAGAATTTTAAAGTTCATTAAGGATAAATCTATTACTAATAATCAGTTGAATTTAAATTTTATAATTTTTTTAATTGTCTCCATTGCCACAATGCAATTTGAAAAAATTTATATAATTTTTGTCTACCAACATAAAACTGAAGAAAAAGCAAAAATAATAGACTTTAAAAAGAAGTTTCTCAACTCCCCTCAAAAGCAATATGGTTGACCCATAATGCAAGCTTGCAATTACTGTTTATAATACTCATCCACAAAATTTTATTTTATGCAATTGAGTCAATTACTTCTTTTTTTGTTCAATTAAGATTTTCAAATATTATGTTTTACTCACCATTCAAAATGCAATGACATTGACGATAAATTTAATAATCAAAATATTGCATTTTGTCAACTTTTAGAATTTTAAAATCCTATAAGGATCAATCCATTGTGAATAATCAGTTCAATTTACATTTTGTAATTTTTTTAATTGTCTCTTTTGCCACAATGCAATTTGAAATAATTTATATAATTTTTGTCTACCAAAATAAAATGTAAGAAAAAACAAAAATAATAGACTCTAAAAAGAAGTTGTTCAACTCCCCTTAAGAGCAATATGGTTGACCCATGATTAAAACTTGCAATTACTATTTATAATATTCATTCACAAAATTTTATTTTATACAATTAGGTCCATTACTTCTTTTTTTTGTTCAATGAAGATTTTCAAATATTATATTTTACTCACCATTCAAAATGCAATAAAATTGACGAAAATTTAATAATCAAAACATTGCATTATCTCAACTTTTAGAATTTTAAAGTCTTATAAGGATTAATCCATTATGAATAATTAGTTGAATTTAAATTGTGTAATTTTTTTAATTGTCTATTTTGCCACAATGTAATTTGAAAGAATTTCTATAATTTTTGTCTACCAACATATTACTTAAGAAAAAGCAAATACAATAGACTCTAGTAAGAAATTTCCCCAGTCCCTTTAAGAGCAATATGGGTGACCCAAAATTGAACTTTGCGATTACTATTTATAATATTCATCCACAAAAGTGTATTTTATACAATTGAGTCCATTACTTGTATTTTTGTTCAATTAAAATTTTCAAATATTATGTTTTACTGACCATTCAAAAGGAAATGACTTTAACAGTAAATTTAATTATCAAAACATTGCATTTTCTCAACTTTTAAAATTTTAAAGTCCAGTAAGGATAAATCCATTGTTAATAATCGATTGAATTTAAATTTTGTAATTTTTTTAATTGTCTCGATTGTCACAATGTAATTTGAAATAAATTATATAATTTTTTGTCTCCCAACATTTTACTTTCAAAAAAGCAAATATAATAGACTCTAATAAGAAGATTCTCCAATCCCCTTGAGAGCAATATAAGTGACTCAAAATTGAAATTTACGATTACTATTTATAATATTCATCCACAAAAGTGTATTTTATACAATTAAGTCCATTACTTGTATTTTTGTTCAATTAAGATTTTTAAATATTATATTTTACTGATCATTCAAAAGGTAATGACTTTAGCAATAAATTTAATTATCAAAATATTGCCTTTTCTCAACTTTTAGAATTTGAGTCCTATAAGGATAAATCCATTGTTAATAATCAATTGAATTTAAATTTTATAATTTTTTTAATCGTTTCCATTGCCACAAAACAATTTGAAATAATTTATATAATTTTTGTCTACTAACATATTACTTAAGAAAAAGCATATACAATGGTCTCTAATAAGAAGTTTCCCACTCCCCTTAAGAGTAATATGGTTGACCCAATATTGAAGGTTGCGATTACTATTTATAATATTCATCCACAAAATTTTATTTTATACAATTAAGTCCTTTACTTCTTTTTTTATTCAATTAAGATTTTCAAATATTATATTTTACTCACCATTCAAAATGCAATGACATTGACAATAAATTTAATAATCAAAACATTGCATTTTGTCAACTTTTAGAATTTTAAAGTCCTATAAGGATCAATCCATTATGAATAATCTGTTGAATTTAAATTGTGTAATATTTTTAATTGTCTCTTTTGCTACAATGCAATTTGAAATAATTTATATAATTTTTGTCTACCAACATAAAACTGAAGAAAAAGCAAAAACAATAGACTATAAAAAGAAGTTTTCCAACTCCCCTCAAGAGTAATATGGTTGACCTATGATTGAAGCTTGCGATTACTGTTTATAGTATTCATCCACAAAATTTTATTTTATGTAATTGAGTCCATTAATTCTTTTTCTGTTCAATTAAAATATTCAAATATTATATTTTACTCATTATTCAAATGCAATGACATTAACAATAAATTTAAAACTCAAAACATTGCATTTAGTCAACTTTTAGAATTTTAAAGTACTATAAGGATAAATCCATTGTGAATAATCAGCTACATTTAAATTTTCAAATTTTTTTAATTGTCTCCTTTGTCACAATGCAATTTAAAATAGTTTATATAATTTTGTCTAGCAACATATTACTTAAGAAAAAGTAAATATAATAGACTTTAATAAGAAATTTCCCCAGTCCCTTTAAGAGCAATATGGGTGACCCAAAATTGAACTTTGCGATTACTATTTATAATATTCATCCACAAAAGTGTATTTTATACAATTAAGTCCATTACTTATATTTTTGTCTAATTAAAATTTTCAAATATTATATTTTACTGATCATTCAAAAGGCAATGGCTTTAACAGTAAATTTAATTATCAAAACATTGCATTTTCTTAACTTTTAAAATTTTAAAGTTAAATAAGGATAAATTCATTGTTAATAATCAGTTGAATTTAAATTTTGTAATTTTTTTAATTGTTTCCATCACCACAATGTAATTTCAAATAATTTATATAATTTTTTGTCTACCAACACTTTACTTAAGAAAAAGCAAATACAATGGATTTTAACAAAAAGTTTCCTACTCCCTTTAAGAGCAATATGGTTAACCTAAGATTAAATCTTGCGATTACTATTTATAATATTCCTCCATAAAATTTTATTTTATGCAATTGAGTCCATTACTTCTTTTTTTGTTCAATTAAGATTTTCAAACATTATGTTTTACTCACCATTTAAAATGCAATGACATTCACAATAAATTTAACAATCATAACATTGCGTTTTCTCAACTTTTATAATTTTAAAGCCCTATAAGGATCATTCCATTGTGAATAATCAGTTGAATTTAAATTTTATAATTTTTTTAATTGTTTACTTTGCTACAATGCAATTTGAAATAATTTATATAATTTTTGTCTACCAACCTATTACTTAAGAAAAAGCCGATACAATGAACTCTAAAAAGAAGTTTCCCCACTCCCCTCAAAAGCAATATCAGTGACCCAAGGTTAAAGCTCGCGATTACTATTTCTAATATTCATCCACAAAAGTGTATTTTATACAATTGAGTCAATTACTTGAATTTCTGTTCAATTAAGATTTTCAAATATTATATTTTACTGACCATTTAAAAGGCAATGACTTTAACAATAAACTTAATTATCAAAACATTGCCTTTTCTTAACTTTTAGAATTTTAAAGTCCTATAAGGATAAATCCATTGTTAATAATCAGTTGAATTAAAATTTTGTAATTTTTTTAATTGACTCCATTGCCGTCAAGTAATTTGAAATAATTTATATAATTTTTGTTTACCAACGTATTACTTAAGAAAAAGCCGATACAATGGACTCTAAAAAGAAGTTTCCCCACTCCCCTCAAAAGCAATATTAGTGACACAAGGTTAAAGCTCGCGATTACTATTTCTAATATTCATCCATAAAAGTATATTTTATACAATTGAGTCCATTACTTGTTGTTTTGTAAAATTAAGATTTTCAAATATTATGTTTTACTAATCATTCAAACGGTAATGACTTTAACAATAAAATTAGTTATCAAAACATTGCCTTTTCTCAACTTTTAGAATTTTAAATTCCTATAAGGATAAATCCGTTATTAATAATCAATTGAATTTAAATTTATTAATTTTTTTACTTGTCTCCATTACCGCAAAGCAATTTGAAATAATTTATATAATTTTTGTCTACCAACATATTACTTAAGAAAAAACATATACAATGGACTCTAATAAGAAGTTTTCCACTCCTCTTAAGAGCAATATGGTTGACCCAAGATTGAAGCTTGTGATTACTATTTATAATACTTATCCACAAAATTTTATTTTATACAATTGAGTCCATTACTTCTTTTTTTGTTCAATTAAGATTTTCAAATATTATGTTTTACTCACTATTCAAAATGGACTTTAAAAAGAAGTTTCCCCACTCCCCTCAAGAGCAATATCGGTGACCCAAGGTTGAAGCTTGCGATTACTATTTATAATATTCATCCACCAAAGTGTATTTTATACAATTGAGTCCATTACTTGTATTTTTGTTCAATTAAGATTTTCAAATATTAAATTTTACTAACCATTCAAGAGGCAATGACTTTAACAATAAATTTAATTACCAAAACATTGCATTTTCTCAACTTTTAAAATTTTAAAGTCCAATAGGGATAAATTCATTGTTAATAATTAGTTAAATTAAAATTTTGTAAGTTTTTTAATTGTCTCCATTGCCGCAAAGTAATTTGAAATAATTTATATAATTTTTGTCTACCAATATAAAACTTAAGAAAAAGGAAAAACAATAGACTCTAAAAAGAAGTTTCCCAACTCCCCTAAAGAGCAATACGGTTGACTCATGATTGAAGTTTGCGATTACTGTTTATAATATTCATCCACAAAATTTTATTTTATGCAATTGAGTCCATTATTTCTTTTTTTGTTCAATTAAGATTTTCAAATATTATGTTTTACTCACCATTCAAAATTTAGTGACATTAACAATAAATTTAAAAATCAAAACATTACATTTACTCAACTTTTAGAATTTTAAAGTCTTGTAAGGATAAATCTATTGTGAATAAACAACTGAATTTAAATTTTCTAATTTTTTTAATTGTCTCTTTTGCCACAATGCAAATTGAAATAATTGATATAATTTTTGGCTACCAACCTATTACTTAAGAAAAAGACAATACAATGGACTCTAAAAAGAAGTTTCCCCACTCCCTTCAAGAGCAATATGGGTGACCCAAGGATGAAGCTTGCGATCACTATTTATAATATTTATCCACAAAAGTGTATTTTATACAATTGAGTCAATTACTTGTATTTCTGTTCAATTAAGATTTTTAAATATTATATTTTACTGACCATTCAAAAGGCAATGACTTTAACAATAAATTTAATTATCAAAACATTGCCTTTTCTCAACTTTTAGAATTTTAAAGTCCTATAAGGATAAATCCATTGTTAATAATCAGTTGAATTAAAATTTTGTAATTTTTTTAATTGTCTCCATTGCCGTAAAGTAATTTGAAATAATTTATATAATTTTTATCTACCAACATATTACTTAAGAAAAAGTAAATACAATAGACTCTAATAAGAAGTTTCCCCAATCTCCTCAAGAGCAATATGGGTGACCCAAGATTGAAATTTGCGATTACTATTTATAATATTTATCCACAAAAGTGTATTTTATACAATTAAGTCCATTACTTGTATTTTTGTTCAATTAAGATTTTCAAATATTATGTTTTACTGACCATTCAAAAGGCAATGGCTTTAACAGTAAATTTAATTATCAAAACATTGCATTTTCTCAACTTTTAAAATTTTAAAGTCCAATATGGATAAATCCATTATTAATAATCAGTTGAATGTAAATTTTGTAATTTTTTTAATTGTCTCCGTCGCCACAATGTAATTTGAAATAAATTATATAATTTTTTGTCTACCAACATTTTACTTAAGAAAAAGTAAATACAATGGACTCAACAAGAAGTTTCCCACTCCCCTTAAGAGCAATATGGTTGACCCAAGATTGAAACTTGCGATTACTATTTATAATATGCCTTCATAAAATTGTATTTTATGCAATTGAGTCCATTACTTCTTTTATTGTTCAATTAAAATTTTCAAATATTATGTTTTACTCTCCATTCAAAATGCAATGACATTAGCAATAAATTTAACAATCAAAACATTGTATTTTCTCAACTTTTAAAATTTTAAAGCCCTATAAGGATCAATCCATTGTGAATAATCAGTTGAATTTAAATTTTGTAATTTTTTTAATTATCTCTTTTGTCACAATGCAATTTGAAATAATTTATATAATTTTTGTCTACCAACCTATTACGTAAGAAAAAGCCGATACAATGGACTCTAAAAGGAAGTTTCACCACTCCCCTCAAAAGCAATATCAGTGACCCAAGGTTGAAGCTTGCGATTACTATTTATAATATTCATCCACAAAAGTGTATTTTATACAATTGAGTCCACTACTTGTTTTGTAAAATTAAGATTTTTAAATATTATATTTTACTGACCATTCAAAGGGCAATGACTTTAACAATAAATTTAATTATCAAAACATTGTCTTTTCTCAACTTTTAGAATTTTAAATTCTTATAAGGATAAATCCATTGTTAATAATTAGTTGAATTTAAATTTTGTAATTTTTTTAATTGTCTCCATTGCCACACAGCAATTTGTAATAATTTATATCATTTTTGTCTACTAACATATTACCTAAGAAGAAGCATGTATAATGGACTCTAATTAGAAGTTTCCCAGCTCCCCTTAAGAGTAATATGGTTGACCTAAGATTGAAGCTTGCAATTACTATTTATAATATTTATCCACAAAACTTTATTTTATGTAATTGAGTCCATTACTTCCTTTTTTGTTCAATTAAGATTTTCAAATATTGTGCCTTTCTCACCATTCAAAATGCAATGACATTGACAATAAATTTAATAATCAAAACATTACATTTTCTCAACTTTTAGAATTTTAAAATCCTATAAGGATCAATCCATAATGAATAATTAGTTGAATTTAAATTTTGTAATTTTTTTAATTGTCTCTTTTGCCACAATACAATTTGAAATAATTTATATAATTTTTGTCTACCAACATAATACTTAAGAAAAAGCAAAAACAATAAACTCTAAAAAGAAGTTTTTCCACTTCCCTCAAGAGCAATATGGTTGGCCCAAGATTAAAACTTGTGATTACTGTTTATAATATTCATCCACAAAATTTTATTTTATGCAATTAAGTCAATTACTTCTTTTTTTGTTCAATTAAGATTTTCAAATATTAAGTTTTACTTACTATTCAAAATAAAATGACATTAACAATAAATTTAATAATCAAAACATTGCCTTTTCTCAACTTTTAGAATTTTAAAGGCCTATAAGGATCAATCTATTGTGAATAATCGGTTGAATTTAAATTTTGTAATTTTTTTAATTGTCTCCTTTGCCACAATGCAATTTGAAATAATTTATATAATTTTTTGTCTACCAACCTATTACTTAAGAAAAAGCCAATACAATGGATTCTAAAAAGAAGTTTCCCACTCCCCTTAAGAGCAATATGGTTGACCCAAGATTGAAGATTGTAATTACTATTTATAATATTGATCTACAAAAGTGTATTTTATACACTTGAGTCCATAACTTATATTTTTGTTGAATTAAGATTTTCAAATATTATATTTTACTCACCATTCAAAATGCAAGGGCATTAATAATAAATTTTATAATCAAAACATTGCATTTTTTCAACTTTTAGAATTTTAAAGGGATAAATCCTTTGTTAATAATCAATTGAATTTATATTTTATAATTTTTTTAATTGTCTCCTTTGCCACAAAGAAATTTGAAATAATTTTTATAATTTTCGTCTACCAACATTGCAGTTCCCAACTTCTCCTTAGGATCTACTAGTTTATGATACTGAGAGGGGGGTGAATCAGTATCACCACAATTCGCAATTCACAGGAAAGTAAACAACTTCAATCTCTTCTTAAAAGCAAACTATTTCTCATATTCGACTAAGGTAGATCTATTGCTACCTACTAATCACAATAGTCCCTAAAGTTACCTTTCAGAGACCTTGCCTAATAGACACTTCGGATGTTCTTGTTTAGGTCTTCGTTAGGTTATGGGTTGGCTGATACTTTAGCTGCGTTCACAACTCAATTCAAAACACAGAACGTAAAGAAAATTAAGGACACACGAGATTTACGTGGTTCTGTCAATTTGACGTACATCCACGGTGGTAGGGACTCTCCCTTACCGAGACTATCCATTATACTTGAGAATTTTAGTTACAATGGATGTCTTAATCTTCTACTCCTTTCACTATTGCAATTACTAAGCAAGTACAATACAAAGAGTGTCACTTACTGTGTCTACCCTTCTTCTAGCTTGTCTTGCCTCTGTTGAATTGAAAGGCTGCTCCACTGCCGCTTAGAAGTTCACTGCAACACTCTCTAACCTCTCTTGAAGAAATCTGGAAATACATTGAGTTCTTTCCAATGCTTCGCTGAATTCCTTCTCTAGGTTGTTTCACATAACTCCTGCTTTCACCATCTCACGGTCTCACCTGTCTCCTATTTCACGGTCTTACCGTTTCACGGCCTGTCCTCACACTTCTGGTTTGTCACGCCGTTGCACGTTCTGGTCTCACGCCGTCTCCTGACGTACACCCACGCTTCTGGTCTGTCATTTTACGTCTCTTGGCCTGCCTCACGTTACTGGTTTTTCTGGTTCACGTTTTTCGGCCTGCCTCATGCTTCTGGTCTGCTGTCTTCTCTTCCGGGTGGTCTCACGGATACCAGGTCTGCTGTCTTTTCTTTTGGGTGGTCTGTTTCTTATTTCTCCTCTTGCTGGTTGTGTGTTTCTGGTTTGCTTGCAGGATGTGTTTCTGGTTTCCTTCTAGGAGGCGTTTCTGGTTTGCTTGCAGGATGTGTTTCTGGTTTGCTTGCAGGAGGCATTTCTGGTTTGCTCTCCTGGTGGTGTCGTTTCTGATCTCTTGCCGTTCTGCTCTCTCTTCCTTTTGGCCGGTTGTTGTAGGGTTGCTGTTTTTTTCAATTGTGTTGGCCCTCTGCCCTAGTTTTGTCTTCCAAGGCCTTTATATACTCTCTTCCATGAAACCCTAATAGGGCTTACGTGGCAGATTTACTTTCTTGCACACTTAACCTTAGTTGACAACAATTACAACCCATACAAGGCTATGGGAACAACAATCTCCCCCTTTGTAATTGTTGGCAACACTCACAACAAAAACCATTATGCAGCAGTCCTTCATAATCTTCTTAGAGTAATATTCTAGAAGCAGATGGATTACAACTCCCCCTAAATATGCACTCCCCTTTCCTTAATAGCTCCCCCTGCACTATTACTTCTCTCCCCCTTTGCCAACCAATTACAAATTTGAAAAACCTGCAAAGTAGAGATGGAGGATTCACCTGAACTTCAGGCTTGAGGAGGCATTTGCACAGATAGACTCATTCTGTGCTTTTCAAACAGCTCTATGGACAGAGGTTTAGTTAGAATATCTGATAGTTGATCTTTAGTGCCAACATACTCCAACTGAATTGTGCCCTCTTCCACTTGATCCTTGATGAAGTGATACCGGATGTCAATATGCTTACTCCTTGAATGTTGAACTGGATTCTTGCTAAGATCAATTGCACTTTGATTATCACAAAGTACACTCACTGGTAACTTCACTTCAACACCCAAATCAGCCAATTGTCTTTGCATCCATATCACCTGAGTACATGCTGCACAAGCAGCCATATACTCAGCCTCTGCTGTGCTTAAAGCAACACTGTTTTGCTTTCTACTTAGCCATGCAACACACTTTGAACCCAAGTAGAAGCTGCAGCCACTGGTTGATTTTCTATCATCTGTGCTTCCTCCCCAGTCCGCATCAATGTATGCTCGTAGTTTTATAAAATCCATGGCATGATACCACAAGCCCATTTCCAGTGTCCCCTTGAGGTATCCTAGGATTCTTTTCACTGCCAACACATGAGATTCCTTAGGGTCCGCTTGGAATCTGGTAGTGATGCACACAGCTTGCATGAGATCAGGTCTTGATGCTGTAAGGTACAGAAGACTCCCTATCATCTTCCTGTATTCTGTAGGGCTTGTACTCCTTCCTTTCTAATCTTTTGTTAACTTGCAGCCTATTGGCATAGGGGTACTGACAGGTCTACTATCCTCCATGCCAAACTTTTTCAGCATCTCTTTGGCATATTTTGTCTGAGAAATAAAAATACCTTCTTCACATTGTTTTATTTGTAATCCAAGAAAGTAAGTCATTTCTCCAATCAATGACATCTCACATTCCTCACTCATCTTCTGTGCAAATTCTTGGCATAGCTCAGAGTGATCCCCTCCAAAGATGATGTCATCTACATATACTATGGTTATCAGTTGGCCTTTCTCTGAGTTGAATACATATAGGTTATTATCAACTGTTCCTCTTCTGAAGTTCAACCTTCTCAAATATGCGTCCAACCTGCTGTACCATGCTCTTAGGGCTTGTTTAAGGCCATACAAGGCTTTCTTCAGCTTGCACACGTGTGTCTCATCCTTACTAATTTGTACTCCATCGGGTTGTTCAATATACACTTCTTCTTTCAGGAGCCCATTCAGAAAGGCTGATTTCACATCCATCTGGTAAACTTTATACCTCTTATGTGCTGCCAAAGCTAAGAACATTCTGATAGTTTCCAACCTTGCTATTAGTGCAAAAGTTTTATCAACATCTACTCCTTCTATCTGAGTGTAGCCTTTGCAAACTAGCCTAGCCTTGTTCCTCACCACCTTGCCATCTTCATTGTGTTTATTTTTAAACACCCATTTTGTTCCTATGACATTCTTGTCAGTGGGTCTTGGAACCAGCTCCCATGTTTCATTCTTCTCAATTTGATCCAGCTCCTCATTGATAGCTTTCATCTAAGCTTTGTCTTGTGCAACCTCTTCAACAGATTTAGGTTCAACTTGTGAGAGTAAAGCAGTAGCTCCCACAATTCTTCTTCTTGTTGTAACTCCTGCTGATGGGTTACCTATTATCTGATTTCCTTGATAAGCACTGGTCCATGTCTTCTTTGTCTTTCTCTCTTGCATAGTCTTAGTTGCAAGAGAATTTCCTTCTTCATCTTCAGACTCACTCTTCTCTGAGTCTGAACTTACTTCTTTTCCCACTTCTTCATGTTGGTCAGATTCTTCATCTATCTTGAAGTCATCTTCTTCACTGTCCTCAGCTTCTCCATTATGCGTTGTTTTCTAGTTTTCATCTATTCTCACATCACTGGAAGTGACCACTTTTCCCAGTTTATGTAGAAAAACTCTATAACCTTTGTCTTTACTGAGTATCCCACAAAGATGCCTTCATCTGACCTAACATGGAATTTTCCCAAGTTTTGCTCCTTGTTCTTCACAAAACATGGGCTACCAAAGATTCTAAGATACTTGGCTATTGTCTTCTTCCCACTCCATAGCTAATATGCAATCTTATTAGTATTGGGCCTTAGTGAAACTCTGTTCAATAGGTGCACGGCTGTAAATGTTGCTTCTGTCCAAAATCTTGTGTGAAGCTTGGATTCTAGCAGTAGAGTTCTTGCCATTTCAACCACAGCTCTATTTTTCCTCTCTACCACCTCGTTCTGTTGAGGAGTTCTTGCTGCTGCCATCTGATGGTGAATTCCATGCTTCTCAAGGTAATCTTCAAAAGCTCCATTTGTGAATTCAGTGCCTTGATCTGACCTCAATACTTTGATCTTCTTTCCACTCTCATTTTTAGCCAATCTTCTGTATCTCTTGAAGCATTTCAAAACTTCTGACTTATGTGTGAGGTGCATGATGCAGGTCCTTCTAGAATAATCATCAGCAAACAAGATGAAGTACCTCTCACCATTCAACCCTTTTGTTCTCATTGGCCCACACAAATCAGTATGTACAATGTCAAGCACTACTTCAGAACTGACCTCTTTGGTCTTATACTGCTTTCTGACCTATTTTCCTTTAGAACATGCTGAGTAGACATACTCCCTCTCTCTCTTAAGGTCTGGAATGTCTCTGATTGTATGAGTAATGGTTAGCTTCCTCATGTTCTTCTGTGTTAAGTGTCCCAGCCTCCTATGCCAGAGTTGATTTTCTTCTTCATTTGTAAGTAAATAGCTGTTTGTCTTGTCATCATCAATTACATATAAATTTCCAACTGTTCTTTTCCCAGCTGGAACAGTATTGCCTTCTTTGCTCTTTACTTGGCAACCTGTTTTTGTGAATATCACTTTATGGTCTTCATTGCATAGTTGGCTAACAGATGCTAGATTATATCTGAGTCTTTCAACATACAAAACGTCTTTCAGCTTTCCTTTTCCAATATTTACTGACCCTTGACCATTGATGTTGAGTGAATCATCATTGCCAAACTTGACTCTGCCTTCTCTTGACTTGTTTAGCTTTGACGATTTACTCTTGTCTCCCGTCATGTGTGAAGTGCATCCACTGTCAAAGATCCACTACTTATTCTTGTAGTCAGCTTTGAGTGCAATTTCAGCTATATTAGCCACCTCCCCTTTAGCTTTATATTCCTCCTTTTGAATTGGCTGGAAGATAGCTTTCTCCTTTTTCTCAGCTTTGACTACACCGCTTGTTTTCACTGTGCCATTGAGTGCCTTCTCTTACTCAGGGAGAAGTGTCATGCATCTCTTGGCATTATGGCCATCCTGCCCACACCTTTCACACTATTCCAAGTGTCCCAATATAGCAAACTTGTTCTTTGAAACCACTGGTTTGGGCTTCCACCAACAATCCTTGTCAGTGTGTCCTTGCTTTTTACAGTATGTGCAAGAACTCATGACAGGTGTTCTCCTCTGAATTTTGTATTGTCTTCCCCTGTATGCAGCATTGTATCTTCTCAAGTTGGAGACATATACTGGCCTTCTCCACCAGCAGTTACTTGCCTTTTGACCCCAAACTCCACAATAAAGACAGTGACCTTGAAACTGCCTCTTCTTGGGTCTAATCACAGCTTGTTTTCTTTTGTTCATTACTTGCTGTGTAGGCAATGTGGCTGGCTTCTTTGCTTGTGTGGCTTTCATTTCAGCCACCTTTTTCTCCTTCTTCTGTTCAGCCGTAGCCCTTTGCTGGCTGACCTTCTTTTCTTCATTTTTGTTTGCCACCCTAGGTTGCTTCTTCAAATCCTCTTTATTCTTAGCTATCTTCTCCTGAGTCACAACTTTCTCTTTCAACTTCTGTGGCACATTCTTATTATCTTTAGGCAATGCAGCCTCAGATTGCTGCACTTTCTCTTCATTCTTCTTTTCTCTTGCAGAACTTGTTTCTCCTATCATTTCAAGCTTCTGCACGTTCTCTTCACTCCTTTTGAGTTGTTGCTGAAGTTTCAGCAACTCTTTCTCCATTCCTTCAATTTTTGAAGTCCTTGAGCCAAGCTCCATTGTAAGGTCTTCACATATTTTGATCTGTTCTTCAAATCTTCTCTTCAAGTCAATATGTTCAGCCCTTATGTCATCCTTTTGACTTTCAGCTTCCTCAGACTTTGCTTCAACTTGTTTTATGTGGGACTCCAACCTTCTTATGGTTCTGCCCCTTCTGATTATCTCCTTTGAAGCTGCTTCCAACTCAGCTTCAAGATCTGGCTCTTCTTCATCAACCTCCTCTTCCTCTTCAGAGGTTGAACTACTACCTTGAGCTGATGCCATAAAGGCATGCTCATCTGATGAGTCTACATCTTCCTCCTCATCGGCTTCTTTTGTCTGGCTCACATAACTCTTGAATGAGCCTCTCTTCTTCTTCTGTGGGCTAGCAGTCTTCTTGCTGGACTTCCTTGACTTGAAAGATGGTCTTCTCCATTTTTAATTCTGCTCATCATCACCATCTTCATCTTCATCATCAAGTTTCACTTTGCACTGAGAAGCAAAGTGTCCAGTCTGTCCACAACGATAACATCTCAAGGACAACTGTCCTTTTCCTTTCTTAGACTCCCTTTTGAATTTCCTTGTGAAGTATGCCAACACTTCATATTCACTTTCTTCCTCATCATCATCATCATCCTCACTGGATGATTCTTCCTCTTTTTTTATCTTCAAGTGTTTCATGGCTTTGAAAGCTGCCTCCTTTGATACCTTTGATGTTGAGGAGCTCTCAGTTGACTTTATTCTCATCTCATATGCAATGAGATTGCACTGGAGATCATGCAGAGACATAGAATTGAGATCTCTACTCTCCTCTATGGCTGCCACCTTTGAGGCAAACCTCTCAGGCAGAATTCTCAGAATTTTCTTCACAATAAATGAGTCCTTCTTGTTCTTCCCATGACTTCTAAGATCGTTTACAGCATCAATAACCCTGGTGAAGAACTCTTGGACTGTCTCATTTTTCTGGATTATGAGAGATTCATATCTCTCCTTGAAAACTTGAAGCTTGGCCTCCTTCATTCTGCCATCACCTTCATAGACTTTCTGCAATCTGTCCCATATCTCCTTGGCAGATTTGCAGTCCATAACTTTAGCATATTCAGCATCTGTCAATGCTGAAATGATGACATTTGAGGCCTTCCCATTTATCTCAAACTGTCTTAATTCCTCTGGGGTTGGATCTTTACCTTCTTCTGGAGGCTCAAAACCTTCATGTACAGATTTCACCACGTTCATGCCCACGGTTGCAAATACCACCTGCGTTCTTGCTCTCCACATATAGTAGTTGGTTCCGTTGAAGATTGGAACCTTCTTGTTGTAAGTAGTGTTGGTGCTGGTACCTGAGTCCATTTCTCAATATGCTGAACAAGTTAAAACTTCTGGAGCTCTTCAAACTAGTACACCAAACTGTTAAGCTTTATCCTGGTGAACCTGTGCTCTGATACCAATTGAAGTTCCCAACTTCACCCTAGGATCTATTAGTTTGTGATACTGAGAGGGGGGTGAATCAGTATCACCACAATTTGCAATTTGCAGGAAAGTGAACAACTTCAATCTCTTCTTTAAAAGCGAACTCTTTCTTAGATTCGACTAAGGTAGATCTATTGCTACCTACTAATCACAATAGTCCCTAAAGTTACCTTTCAGATACCTTGCCTAATAGACAATTCAGATGTTCTTGTTTAGGTCTTCGTTAGGTTATGGGTTGGCTGATACTTTAGCTGCATTCACAACTCAATTCAAAACACAGAACGTAAAGCAAATTAAGGACACACGAGATTTACGTGGTTCCGTCAATGTGACGTACATCCACGGTGGTAGGGACTCTCCCTTATTAAGACTATCCACTATACTTGAAAATTCTAGTTACAATGGATGTCTTAATCTTCTGCTCCTTTCACTATTGCAATTACTAAGCAAGTACAATACGAAGAGTGTCACTTACTGTGTCTACCCTTCTTCTAGCTTGTCTTGCCTCTGTTGAATTGAAAGGCTGCTCCACTGCCGCTTAGAAGTTCACCGCAACACTCTCTAACCTCTCTTGAAGAAATTTGGAAATATGTTGAGTTCTTTCCGATGCTTCACTGAATTCCTTCTCTAGGTTGTTTCACACAACTCCTGCTTTCACCATCTCACGGTCTCACACGTCTCCTATTTCACGGTCTTACCGTTTCACGGCCTGTCCTCACACTTCTGGTTTGTCACGTCGTTGCACGTTCTGGTCTCATGCCGTCTCTTGACGTACACCCACGCTTCTGGTCTGTCGTTTCACCTCTCTTGGCCTGCCTCACGTTACTGGTTTTTCTGGTTCACGTCTTTCGGCCTGCCTCACGCTTCTGGTCTGCTGTCTTCTCTTCCGGGTGGTCTCACGGATACCAGGTCTGCTGTCTTTTCTTCCGGGTGGTCTGTTTCTTATTTCTCCTCCTGCTGGTTGTGTGTTTCTGGTTTGCTTGCAGGACGTGTTTCTGGTTTCCTTGCAGGATGTGTTTCTGGTTTGCTTGCAGGTGGCATTTCTGGTTTGCTTGCAGGAGGTCACACGTTCTGGTTTGCTCTCCCGGTGGTGACGTTTCTGGTTTGCTCTCCTAGTGGTGTTCTTTCTGATCTCTTGCCATTCTGCTCTCTCTTCCTTTTGGCCGGTTGCTGTAGGGTTGCTGTTTTTTCAATTGTGTTGGCCCTCTGCTCTAGTTTTGTCTTCCAAGGCCTTTATATACTCTCTTCCATGAAACCCTAATAGGGCTTACGTGGCAGATTTACGATCTTGCCCTTATGTGGCAGATTTACTTTCTTGCCCTTCTATATGGTTTTACTTTCTTGCACACTTAACCTTAGTTGACAACAATTACAACCCATACAAGGCTGTGAGAACAACAAACATAATACTTGAATATAGTAATTGAACAAATTTCAAATAATGGACACAATTGTACAAAATACACTTTAGTGGATGAATATTATAAATAACAATCTCAAAGCATCAATGCTTGGCCAAGCATATATCTTTAAAGGGAAGTGGGAAAACTTCATATTATAGTCCATTATATTTGTTTTTTCTTAAGCAATATGTTTGTAGACTAAAATTATATAAATTATTTCAAATTGCATTGAGGCAAAGAAGACAAGTAAAAAACTTAGAAAATTTAAATTCAACTAATTATTAACAATATATTTATCCCTACAAAACTTTAAAATTCTAAAAATTGAAAAATGCAATGTTTTGATTTTTAAATTTATTGTTAATGGCATTACATTTGAAGGCTAAGAAACATGTAATATTTGAATATGTTAATTGAACAAAAATACATGTAATGGACTTAATTGTATAAAATACACTTTAGTGGATGAATATTATAAATAGCAATCCCAAGTTTCTATGTTGGGTCAAGCATATTACTCTTGAGGGGAGTGGGAAACTTCTTATTACAAGCCATTGCATTTGCTTTTTCTTAAACAATATGTTTGTAGACTAAAATTATACAAACCATTTCAAATTACAGTGTGGCAAAGGAGACATTTGAACAAATTACAAAATTTAAATTAACTGATTATTAATAATACATTTACCTAAAAAGACTTCAAAATTTTAAAAATTGAAAAATTGCAATGTTTTGAATTTTAAATTTATTATAAATGCCATTGCAATTAAATTGTGAGAAAAACATATTATTTGAATATAGTAATTAAACAAAAATTCAAGTAATAGACACAATTGTACAAAATACACTTTAGTGGATGAATATTATACATAATAATCCCAAGCATCAATGCTTGCCTGAGCATATATATCTCTAGAGGGAAGTGAGAAAACTTCTTATAAGAGTCCATTGCATTTGCTTTCTCTTAAGTAATATGTTTGTAGACTAAAATTATATAAATCATTTCAAATTGCATTATGGAAAAGGAGACAATTAAAAAACTTAGAAAATTTAAATTTAACTAATTATTAACAATACATTTATCCCTACATGACTTTAAAATTCTAAAAATTGAAAAATGCAATGTTTTGATTTTTGAATTTATTGTTAATTTATTTAAATCATTTCAAATTGCATTGTGGCAAAGGAGACAATTAAAGAACTTAGAAAATTTAAATTCAATTAATTATTAACAATGCATTTATCCCTACATGACTTTAAAATTCTAAAAATTGAAAAAATGCAATGTTTTGATTTTTAAATTTATTGTTAATGGCATTACATTTGAATGCTGATAAAAACGTAATATATGAATATGTTAGTTGAACAAAAATACAGGTAATGGACTCAATTGTATAAAATACACTTTAATGGATGAATTTTATAAATAGCAACTCCAAGATTCAATGTTGTGTCAAGCATATTACTCTTGAGGAGAGTTGGGAAATTTCTTATTAGAGCCCATTCTATTTAGTTTTTCTCAAGTAATATATTTTTAGATGAAAATTATATAAATCATTTCAAATAGCATTGTCGCAAAGGAGACAATTAGAAAAATTGCAAAAGTTAAATTAAACTGATTATTAACAATGCATTTATCTCTATACGACTTTAAAATTCTTCAAATTGAAAAATTGCAATGTTTTGATTTTTAAATTTATTGTAAATGTCATTGCATTTGAATGGTGAAAAAAACATAATATTTGAATATGTTAATTGAACAAAAATGCAAGTAATGGATTGAATTGTAAAACATACACTTTAGTGGATGAATATTATAAATAGTAATCCCAAACTTTAATGTTGGGTTAAGCATATGTGTCTAAAAGGTAGTGGCAAAACATCTTATTAGAGTCCATTGCATTTACTTTTTCTTAAATAATATGTTTGTAGACTAGACTAAAATTATATAAATCATTTCAAATTGCATTGTGGCAAAGGAGATAATTTTAAAAATTACAAAATTTAAATTCAATTGATTATTAACAATGCATTTGTCCTTATAAGACTTGATCTAAAAGTTGAAAAAATGAAGTGTCTTGATTTTTAAATTTATTGTTAATGCCATTTCATTTTGAATGGTAAAGAAAAACATAACATTTGAATAGGTTAATTAAACAAAATTATAAGTAATGGACTCAATTTTATAAAATACACTTTTGTAGATAAATATTATAAGTAGCAATCTCAAACCTCAATGTTCAGTCAATAATATTGCTCTTGAGGGGGGGTGAAGATACTTCTTATTAGAGTCCATTGCATTTGCTTTTTCTTAAGGAATATGTTTCTTGGCTAAAGTTATATAAATCATCTCAAATTGCATTGTGGCAAAGGAGATAATTAAAAAATTATAAAATTTAAATTCAATTGATTATTAAGAATGCATTTATACCTATAGGACTTTAAAATTCTAAAAATTAAAAAAGTGCAATGTTTTTATTTTTAAATTTATTGTTAATGGCAATATATTTGAATGGTGAGAAAAACGTCATATTTTAATATGTTAATTGGACAAAAATAAAAGTAATGGACCTAATTGTATAAAATACATTTTAGTGGATGAATATTATAAATAGCAATCCCAAGCTTCAATGTTATGTCAAGCATATTGCTCTTGAATGGAGTGCAGAAACTTCTTATAAGTGTCCATTGCATTTGGTCTTTCTAAAGTAATATATTTTTAGACTAAAATTATAAATCATTTCAAATATCATTGTTGCAATGAAGACAATGAAGAAAATTACCCAATTTAAATTTAACCGATTATTAAGAATTCATTTATCCCTAAAGGTCTTTAAAATTCTAAAAATTGAAAAAGTGCAATCTTTTCATTTTTAAATTTATTGTTTATGTCATTGCATTTGAATGGTGAGAAACACATCATATTTAAATATTTTAGTTGAACAAAAATACAAGTAATGGACTCAATTGTATAAAATACACCATAGTGGATGAATATTATAAAGAACAATCCTAAGTTTTAATGTTGGGTCAATCATATTACTCTTGAGGGGAGGTAGGGAAATTTCTTATTAGAATCCATTGCATTTGCTTTTCTTATGTAATATGCTTGTTGACTAAAATTATATAAATCATTTCAAATTGCTTTGTGGCAAAGGAGACAAATAAAAGAATTACAAAATTTAAATTCAACTGATTATTAACATTGCATTTATCCCTATGACTTTAAAATTCTAAAAGTTGAAAAATTTAAATGTTTTGATTCTTAAATTTATTGTTAATGCCATTGCATTTTGAATGGTAAAGAACAACATAATATTTGAATATGTTAATTGAGCAAAATTACAAGTAATGGACTCAATTCTATAAAATACACTTTTGTAGATGAATATTATAAATAACAATCCCAAACTTCAATGTTGGGTCAATAATATTGCTCTTGAGGGGGTTGGGGAAACTTCTGATTAAAGTCCATTGCATTTGCTTTTTTTTTTTTTAAGGAATATGTTTGTAGACTAAAATTATATGAATCATTTCAAATTACATTGTGACAAAGAAGACAATTAAAAAAATTATAAAAGTTAAATTCAACTGATTATTAACATTGCATTTATCCCTATACTTTACAATTCTAAAAGTTGAAAAAATGCAATGTTTTGATTTTTAAATTTATTGTTAATGTGATTGCATTTTGAATGGTAAAGAAAAACATAATATTTGAACATGTTAGTTGAACAAAAATACAAGTAATAGACTTAATAATATATAATATACTTTAGTGGATGAATATTATAAATAGCAATCCCAAGATTTACTGTTGTGTCAAGCATATTGCTCTTAAAGGGATTGAGGAAACTTCTTGTAAGAGTCCATTGCATTTTTTTTTTCTTAAGTAGCATATTTTAAGACTAAAATTGTATAAATCATTTCAAATAGCATTGTTGCAAAGGAGATGATTAAAAAAATTACAAAATTTAAATTCAAAAGATTATTAATAATGCATTTATCCATATAAGAACTTCAAATTCTAAAAATTGAAAAAATGTAATGTTTTGATTTTTAAATTTATTGTTAATGCGATTACTTTTGAATGGTGATAAAAACATAATATTTCTATATGTTAATTGAGAAAAAATTCAAGTAGTGGACTCAATTGTATAAACTACAATTTAATGGATGCATATTATAAATAACAATCCCAAGCCTAAATGTTGGGTCAAGCTTATTGCTCTTGAGGGAAGTGGAGAAACTTTTTATTAGAGTCCATTGCATTTGTTTTTTTCTTAAGTAATATATTTTTAGATTAAAATTATATAAATCATTTCAAATAGCATTGTCTCAAAGGAGACAATTAAAAAAATTATAAAAGTTTTCAATTGATTTTTAACAATACATTTATCCCTATAGGACTTTAGAATTCTAAAAATTTAAAAAGTGCAATATTTAGATTTTTAAATTTATTGCTAAAGCCATTGCATTTGAATGGTGCGAAAAATATAATATTTGAATATGTTAATTGAACAAAAGTACAAGGAATGGACTCAATTGTATAAAATACACTTTAGTGGATAAATACTATAAATAGCAATACTAAGCTTCAATGTTGCGTCAATAATATTGCTCTTGAGGGGAGTGGGGAAATTTCTTATTAGAGTCCATTACATTTGCTTTTTCTTAAGGAATATGTTTCTAGGCTAAAGTTACATAAATCATTTCAAATTGCATTGTGGCAAAGGAGACAATTAAAAAAATTACAAAATTTAAATTCAACTGATTATTAAGAATGCATTTATACCTATAGAACTTTACAATTCTAAAATTTGAAAAACTACAATGTTTTTATTTTTAAATTTATTATTAATGGCAATACATTTGAATGGTGAGAAAAATGTCATATTTTAATATGTTAATTAAACAAAAATAAAAGTAACAGACTCAATTGTATAAAATATACTTTAGTGGATGAATATTATAAATAACAATCCCAAACATCAATGTTGAGTCAAGCATATTGCACTTGAGGGGAGTAGGGAATCTTCTTATTAGAGTCCATTGCATTTATTTTTTCTGAAGTAATATATTTTTAGACTAAAATTATATACATCATTTCAAATAACATTGTTGCAATAGAGACAATGAAAAAATTACACAATTTAAATTCAACTAATTATTAAGAATTCATTTATCCCTAAAGGTCTTTAAATTTCTAAACATTAAAAAAGTGCAATCTTTTGATTTTTAAATTTATTGTTCATGCCATTGCATTTGAATGGTGAGAAACACATCATATTTGAATATTTTAGTTAAACAAAAATACAAGTAATGGACTCAATTATATAAAATACATCTTAGTGGATGAATATTATAAATAACAATCTTAAACTTCAATGTTGGGTCAATCATATTGCTCTTAAGGGGGATGGGGATATTTCTTATTAGAATCCATTGCATTTGCTTTTCTTAAGTGATATGTTTATAGACTAAAATTATATAAATTATTTCAAATAACATTGTGTCAAAGGAGATAATTAAAAAAATTCAAAATTTAAATTTAACTAATTATTAACAATGCATTAATCCCTATAAGACTTTAAAATTCTAAAAGTTGAAAAAATATAATGTTTTGATTTTTCAATTTATTGTTAATGTCATTGCATTTTGAATGGTGGGAAAAACATAATATTTCAATATGTTAATTGAACAAAAATACGAGTAATGGACTCAATTGTTTAAAATACACTTTAGTGGATGAATATTAAAAATAACAATCCCATTTTGCTCTTGAGGGTAGTAAGGAAATTTCTTATCAAAATTCATTGCATTTGCTTTTTCTTAAGTAGTATATTTTTAGACTAAAATTAAATAAATCATTTCAAATTGCACTGTGGCAAAGGAGAGAATTAAAAAAATTACAAAATTTAAATTCAACTAATTATTAACAATATATTTATCCTTATAAGACATTAAAATTCTAAAAGTTGAAAAAATGCAATGTTTTGATTTTAAATTTATTGTTAATGTCATAACATTTGAATGGTGAGAAAAATATAATATTTAAATATGTTAGTTGAACAAACATTCTAGTATTAGACTCAATTGTATAAAATACACTTTAGTGGATAAATATTATAAATAGTAATCCCAAACTTCAATGTTCAGTCAAGCATATTACACTTCAGTGGACAAATATTATAAATAGCAATCTCAAGTTTCAATGTTGGGTCAACCATTTTGCCCTTGAGGGGAGTGGGGAAATTTCTTCTTAAAGTCCATCGCATTTATTTTTCCTTAAGTTACATATTTTTAAACTAAAATTATATAAATCATTTCAAGTAGCATTAGCACAAAGGAGACAATTAAAAAAATTATAAAAGTAAAATTCAAATGATTATTAAGAATGCATTAATCCCTATAAGATGTTAAAATTCTAAAAGTTGAAAAGTGCAGTGGTTTGATTTTTAAATTTAATGCTATTGTCATTGCATTTGAATGGTGAGAAACCATAATATTTGAATATGTTAATTGAACAAAAATACAAGTAATGCACTCAATTGTATAAAATAGACTTTAGTGGACAAATAATATAAATAGTAATCCTAAGCCTTAATGTTGGATCAACCATTTTGCTCTTGAGGAGAGTGGGGAAACTTCTTATAAGAGTTCATTGCATTTGCTTTTTCTTATGTATTTTTAGATTAAAATTATATAAATCATTTCAAATAGCATTACCGCAAAGGAGACGATTAAAAAAGTTACAAAATTTAAATTCAACTAATTATTAACAATACATTAATCCCTACATGACTTTAAAATTCTAAAAGTTGAAAAAATTCAATATGTTGATTTTTAAATTTATTGTCAATGCCACTATATTATGAATGGTGAGAAAAACATAATATTTGAATATGTTAGTTGAACAAAAATACAACTAATGGACTCAATTGGATAAAATACACTTTAGTGGAAAAATGTTAAAAATAACAATCCCAAAATTTCAATGTTGGGTCAAGCATATTACACTTGAGAGGAGTAGGAAATCTTTGTATTAGAGTCCATTGTATTTGCTTTCTTAAGTGATATGTTTATAGACTAAAGTTATATAAATTATTTCAAATAGCATTATGTGAAAGGAGACAATTAAAAAAATTACAAAATTTAAATTTAACTAATTATTAAAAATGCATTAATCCCTATAAGACTTTAAAATTCTAAAAGTTGAAAAAATATAATGTTTTGATTTTTAAATTTATTGTTAATGCCATTGCATTTTGAATGGTGGGAAAAACATAACATTTCAATATGTTAATTGAACAAAAATACAAGTAATGGACTCAATTGTTTAAAATACACTTTAGTGGATGAATATTAAAAATAGCAATCCTAAACTTCAATGTTGGGTCAAACATATTACACTTGAGGGGATTGGGGAATCTTCTTATTAGAGTGCATTGTATTTGCTTTTTCTTAAGTGATACATTTGTAGACTAAAATTATATAAATTATTTCAAATTGCATTGTGGCAAAGGAGAGATTTAAAAAAATTAAAAAATTAAATTCAACTGATTTTTAACAATGCATTTATCCCCGTATGATTTTAAAATTCCAAAAATTGAAAAAGAGTAATGTTTTGATGTTTAAATTTATTACTAATGGCATTGCATTTGAATGGTGAGAAAAACATAATATTTGGATATGTTGATTGAATAAAAATACAAGTAATGGACTCAATTGTATGAAATACACTTTAGTGGATGAATGTTATAAATGGCAATCCCAAGTTTTAATGTTACGTCAACCATATTGTTCTTGAAAGGGCTTGGGAAACTTCTTATTAGAGTCCATTGTAGTAGCTTTCTCTTAAGTAATATGTTAGACTAAAATTATATAAATCATTTCATATAGCACTGTCACAAAGGAGAGAATTAAAAAAATTACAAAATATAAATTCAATTGATTATTAATAATGCATTTATCCTTGTAGGACTTTAGAATTCTAAAAATTGAAAATGTGCAATGTTTTGATTTTTGAATTTATTGCTAATGTCATTGCATTTGAATGGTGAGAAAAACATAATATTTGAATATGTTAATTGAACAAAAATTCAAGTAATGGTCTCAATTGTATAAAATACACTTTAGTGGGATGAATGTTATAAATAGCAATCCTAAGTTTTAATGTTAAGTCAACCATATTGTTCTTGAAGGGGCTTGGGAAACTTCTTATTAGAGTCCATTGTATTAGCTTTCTCTTAAGTAATATGTTTATAGACTAAAATTATATAAATCATTTCATATAGCACTATCACAAAGGAGAGAATTAAAAAAATTACAAAATATAAATTCAATTGATTATTAACAATGCATTTATCCCTGTAGGACTTTAGAATTCTAAAAATTGAAAATGTGCAATGTTTTGATTTTTAAATTTATTGCTAATTCCATTGTATTTGAATGGTGAGAAAAACATAATATTTGAATATGTTAATTGAACAAAAATTCAAGTAATAGTCTCAATTGTATAAAATACACTTTAGTAGGTGAATATTAAAAATAGTAATCCCAAATGTCAATGTTAGGTCTAGTATATTACTCTTGAGAGGAGTGGGGAATCTTCTTATTAGAGTCCATTGTATTTGCATCTTCTTAAGTTGTATGTTTGTAGACTAAAATTATATAAATCATTTCAAATAGCATTGTCACAAAGGAGACAATTAAAAAAGTTACAAAAGTTGAATTGAACTGATTATTAACAATGCATTTATTCCTATAAGACTTTAGAATTCTAAAACTTGAAAAAGTGCAATGTTTTGATTTTTAAATTTATTGCTAATGTCTTTGCATTTGAATGGTGAGAAGAACATAATAATTGATTAAAAATACAAGTATTAGACTCAGCTGTATAAAATACACTTTAGTGGATGAATATTAAAAATAGCAATCCCAAGCTTCAATGTTGGGTCAAGCATATTGCTCTTGAAGGGAGTGGGCAATCTTCTCATTAGAGTTCATTGTATTTGCTTTTTCTTAAGTAATATGTTTGTAGACTAAAATTATACAAATCATTTCAAATTGCATTGTGCCAAAGGAGACAATTAAAAAAAATACAAAATTTAAATTCAACTAATTCTTAACAATGTATTTATCCTTATAAGATTTAAAATTCTAAAAGTTGAAAAAATATAATATTTTGAATTTTAAATTTATTGTTAATGTCATTACATTTGAATAGTGAGAAAAACATAATATTTGAATATGTTAGTTAAATAAACATTTAAGTAATAGACTCAATTGTATAAAATACACCTTAATGGATGAATATTATAAATATCTATCCCAAGCTTCAATGTTGGGTCAACCATATTACTCTTGAGGGGAGTGGGGAAACTTTTTTATTAGAGTTCATTGCATTTGCTTTTTGTTAAGTAATATGTTGTAAACTAAAATTATATAAATCATTTTATATAGCATTGTCGTAAAAGAGACAATTAAAAAATTACAAAATTTAAATTCATCTAATTATTAACAACGAAATTGTCCCTATAGGACTTTAAAATTCTAAAAATTGAAAAAGTGCAATATTTTGATTTTTGAATTTATTACTAATGCCATTGCATTTGAATAGTGAGAAAAATATAATTTGCGAATATGTTAAATGAACAAAAATTCCAATAATGGTCTCAATTGCATAAAATATACTTTAGTGGATGAATATTAAAAATAGCAATCCCAAGCTTCAATATCATGTCCACCATATTACTCTCGAAAAGAGTGGGGAATTTTCTTATTAGAGTCCATTATATTTATGTCTTCTTAAGTAATATGTTTGTAGAATAAAATTATATAAATGATTTCAAATTGCATTGTGGCCAAGGAGACAAGTAAAAAAGTTACAAAATTTAAATTCAAATGATTATTAATAAAACATTTATCCTTATAGGACTTTAGAATTCTAAAAATTGAAAAAGTGCAATGTTTTGATTTTTAAATTTATTGCTAATATCATTGCATTTGAATGGTGAGAAACCATAATATTAGAATATGTTAATTGAACAAAAATATAAGTAATAGACTTAATTGTATGAAATAGACTTTAGTGGATGCATATTATAAGTAGCAATCCCAAACTTCAATGTTGGGCCAACTATTTTGCTCTTGAGGGGAGTGAGGAAACTTCTTATTAGAGTCCATTGTATTTGTTTTTTCTTAAGCAGTATATTTTTAGACTAAAATTATATAAATCATTTCAAATAGCATTGCCACAAAGGAGATGATTAAAAAAATTACAAAATTTAAATTCAATTGATTATTAACAATGCATTAATCCTTATAAAACTTTAAAATTCTAAAACTTGAAAAAATGAAATGTTTTGATTTTTAAATTTATTATTAATGCCATGACATTGGAATGGTGAGAAAAACATCATATTTGAATATTTTAATTAAACAAATATTCAAGTAATGGACTCAATTGTATAAAACAAACTTTAGTGGACAAATAATAAAAATAGCAATACCAAGCTTCAATTTTGGGTCAAGCATATTACTCTTGAGGGAGTGAGGAATCTTCTTATTAGAGTCCATTGTATTTTCCTTTTCTTAAGTAATATGTTTGTAGACTAGAATTATATAAATCTTTTCAAATTATAATGTCGTAAAGGAGACAATTAAAAAAATTACAAAATTTCAATTCAACTGATTATTTACAATGCATTTATCCTTATAAAACTTTAAAATTCAAAAAGTTGAAAAAAAGCAAGGTTTTGATTTTTAAATTTATTGTTAATGCCATTGCATTTTGAATGGTGAGAAAAACATAATATTTGAATATATTAATTAAAAAAAATACAAGTAATGATCTCAATTGTATAAAATATACTTTAGTGGATGAATATTATAAATAGCACTCCCGAGTTTCAATGTTGGGTCAAGCATATTGCTCTTGAGGGGAGTACAAAAACTTCTTATTAGTATCCAATACATTAGCTTTTCTTAAGTAATATGTTTTTAAACTAAAATTATATAAATCATTTCAAATAGTATTGTTGCAAACGAGACAATTAAAAAAATTACAAAATTAAAATTTAATTGGTAATTAACAATGCATTTATCCTTATAGTACTTTAGAATTCTAAAAATTAAAAAGTGCAATGTTTTGATTTTTAAATTTATTGCTAATGTCATTGCATTTGAATGGTAAGAAAAATATAATATTTGAATATGTTAATTGAACAAAATTACAACTAATGGACTCAATTGTATAAAATAGACTTTAGTGGACAAATATTCTAAATAACAATCTCAAGTTTCAATGTTGGGTTAACCATTTTGCTCTTAAAGGGAGTGAGGAAACTTCTTATTAAAGTCCATTGCATTTGCTTTTTCTTTAATAGTATATTTTTAGTCTAAAATTATATAAATCATTTCAAATAACATTGTCGCAAATGAGACAATTAAAAAAATTACAAAATTTAAATTCAACTAATTATTAACAATGCATTAATCCCTATATGACTTTAATATTCTAAAAGTTGAAAAAATGCAATGTTTTTGAAGTTCCCAACTTCACCCTAGGATTTACTAGTTTGTGATACTGAGAGAGGGGATGAATCAGTATCACCACAATTCGCAATTCACAGGAAAGTGAACAACTTCAATCTCTTCTTAAAGGCAAACTCTTTCTCAAATTCGACTAAGGTAGATCTATTGCTACCTACTAATCACAATAGTCCCCAAAGTCACCTTTCAGACACCTTGCCTAATAGACAATTCGGATGTTCTTGTTTAGGTTTTCGTTAGGTTATGGGTTGGCTGATACTTTAGCTGCGTTCACAACTCAATTCAAAACATAGAACGTAAAGCAAATTAAGGACACATGAGATTTACGTGGTTCCGTCAATGTGACGTACATCCACGGTGGTAGGGACTCTCCCTTACCGAGACTATCCACTATACTTGAGAATTCTAGTTACAATGGATGTCTTAATCTTCTGCTCCTTTCACTATTGCAATTACTAAGCAAGTACAATACAAAGAGTGTCACTTACTGTGTCTACCCTTTGTCTAGCTTGTCTTGCCTCTGTTGAATTGAAAGGCTGCTCCACTGCCGCTTAGAAGTTCACCGCAACACTCTCTAACCTCTCTTGAAGAAATCTGAAAATACGTTGAGTTCCTTCCGATGCTTCTTTGAATCCCTTCTCTAGGTTGTCTCACACAGCTCCTGCTTTCACCGTCTCACGGTTTCACAGCTTGCACTAAAGCTTCTGGTCTGCAGTTTCACGTCTCACGGCCTGCCCCACGCTTCTGATCAATCACGCCATTGCACGTTCTGGTCTCACGCTCCTGGTCTGCTGTTTCACGTCTCTTGGCCTGCCTCACACTACTGGTTTTTCTGGTTCACGTCTCTCGGCCTGCCTCACGCTTCTGGTCTGCTGTCTTCTCTTCCGGGTGGTCTCACGGATACCAGGTCTGCTGTCTTCTCTTCCGGGTGGTCTGTTTCTTATTTCTCCTCTTGCAGGTTGTGCGTTTCTGGTTTGGTTGCAGGATGTGTTTCTGGTTTGCTTGCAGGAGGCGTTTCTGGTTTGATTGCAGGAGGCGTTTCTGATTTGCCTGCAGGATGTGTTTCTGGTTTGCTTGCAGGACGTGTTTCTTGTTTGCTTGCAGGAGGCGTTTCTGGTTTGCTTGCAGGAGGTTGCACGTTCTGGTTTGCTCTCCCGGTGGTGACGTTTCTGGTTTGCTCTCCTGGTGGTGTTGTTTCTGATCTCTTGCCGTTCTGCTCTCTCATCCTTTTGGCCGGTTGCTGTAGGGTTGCTGTTTATTCAATTGTGTTGGCCCCCTTTGTTTTGTCTTCCAAGGCCTTTATATACTTTCTTCCATGAAACCCTAATAGGGCTTACATGGCAGATTTACGTTCTTACCCTTACACAGCAGATTTACTTTCTTGCCCTTTAATGTGGCTTTACTTTCTTGCCCTTCCATATGGCTTTACTTTCTTGCCCTTCAATGTGGCTTTACTTTATTGCACACTTAACCCTAGTTGACAACAATTACAACTCATACAAGGCTGTGGGAACAACAGTTTTGATATTTAAATTTATTGTTAATGTCATTGCATTTTGAATGATGAGAAAAACATAATATTTTAATATGTTAGTTGAACAAACATTCTTGTAATGGACTTAATTGTATAAAATACACATTTATGGATGAATGTTATAAATAGCGATGTCAAGTTTTAATGTTGGGTCAACCATATTGCTTTAGAGGGGTATGGGGAAACTTGTTATTAGAGTTCATTGCATTTGCTTTTTCTTAAGTAGTATATTTTTAAACTAAGATTATATAAAAGATTTCACATAGCATTATGGCAAAGGAGACAATTAAAAAAATTACAAAATTTAAATTCAACTAATTATTAACAATGCATTTATCCCTATAGGACTTTAGAATTCTAAAAATTGAAAAAGTACAATGTTTTCAGTTTTAAATTTATTGCTAATGTCATTGCAATTGAATGGTGAGAAAAACATAATATTTGAATATGTTAATTGAACAAAAATACAAGTAATGGACTCATTTGTATAAAATAAACTTTAGTGGATGAACATTAAAAATAATAATCCCAAGGTTTAATGATAGGTCAACCACATTGCTCTTAAGGGGAGTAGAGAAACTTCTTATTAGAGTCCATTGCATTAGTTTTTTCTTAAGAATATGTTTATACACTAAAATTATATAAATCATTTCTTCTAGCATTGTCACAAAGGAGACAATTAAAAAAATTACAAAAGTTAAATTTAGCTTATTTTTAGCAACGCATTTATCCCTATAAGATTTTAGAATTCTAAAAATTGAAAAAGTGCAATGTTTTGATTTTTAAATTTATTACTAATGCCATTACATTTCAATGGTGAGAAAAATATAATATTTGAATATGTTAATTGAACAAAAATTCAAGTAATCGTCTTAATTGTATAAAATACACGTTAATGGATGAATACTAAAAATAGCAATCCTAAGTTTCAATGTCGGGTCTAGCATATTACTCTTTAGAAGAGAGGGAAATCTTTTTATTAGAGCCCATTGTATTTATGTCTTCCTAAGTAATATGTTTGTAGACTAAAATTATACAAATCATTTTAAATTGCATTGTGGTAAAGGAGACAGTTAAAAAAATTACAAAATTTAAATTCAACTAATTATTAATAATGCTTTTATCTCTATAGGACTTTAGAATTCTAAAACTTGAAAAAGTACAATGTTTTCAGTTTTAAATTTATTGCTAATGTCATTGCAATTGAATGGTGAGAAAAACATAATATTTGAATATGTTAATTGAACAAAAATACAAGTAATGGACTCATTTGTATAAAATAAACTTTAGTGGATGAACATTAAAAATAATAATCCCAAGGTTCAAAGATAGGTCAACCATATTGTTTTTGAAGAGAGTGGGGAAACTTCTTATTAGAGTCCATTGCATTAGCTTTTTTCTTAAGAAATATGTTTGTACACTAAAATTATAGCTTTAGTGGATGACTATTATAAATTCCAACCCCAAACTTCAATGTTGGGTCAAGCATATATCTGTAGAGTGTAGCATACTAACTTCTTATTAGAGTCCATTGCGCTAAAATTAACATGTTTCCAAACTAAAATTATATAAATCATGTCAAATTGCATTATGGTAATGGAGACAATTAAAAAAATTACCAAATTTCAATTCACTTGAGTATTAACGAAGAATTTCTCCTTATAAGACTTTAAATTTTTAGAAATTGAAATAATGCAATGTTTTTATTTTTTAAATAATTTTTAATACCATTGCATTTTGAATGGTGAGACAAAGGTAATATTTGAATATGTTAATTAAACAGAGATAAAAGTAAGGGACTCAATCGTACAAAATAAACTTTAGTGGATGACTATTATAAATTCCAATCCCAAGCTTTAAGGTTGGGTCAAGCATATAGCTCAAGAGCGTAGTGGACAAACTTCTTATTGGAGTCCATTACATTTGCTTTTATTTAATTAACATATTTGTATATTAAAATTATATAAATCATGTCAAATTGCTTTGTGGTAATAGAGACAATTAAAACTTTAAAATTTCTCCTTGTAAAACTTTAAAATTCTAAAAATTAAAATAATGCAATGTTCTTATTTTTTAAAAAAATCCTTAATACCATTGCATTTTAAATAGTGAGACAAAGGTAATATTTGAATATGTTAATTAAAGATAGATAAAAGTAAGGGACTCAATTGTACAAAATACAGTTTAGCGGATGACTATTATAAATTCCAATCCAAAGTCTTAATGTTTGATCAAGTATATAGTTTTAGAGCATAGTGGGCTAATTTCTTATTAGAGTTCATTGCATTGACTTTTATTTAATTAACATGTTTGTATATTAAAATTATATAAATCATGTCAAATTACATTATGGAAATGGTGATGATTAAAAAAAATTAAAAAATTTAAATTCAATTGAGTATTAATGAAGAATTACTAACTGTAAGATATTAAAATTCTAAAAATTAAAATAATGCAATGTTTTTATTTTTTTAAATAATTTTTCATTCCATTTCATTTTCAATGGTGAGATAAACCTAATATTTGAATATGTCAATTTACCAAAATAAAAGCAATGGACTTAATTATATAAAATACACTTTAGTGGATGACAATGATAAATTTCAATCCCAAGCTTCAATGTTGGGTCAACCATATAGCTCTAAACCATAGTGGACTAACTCCTTATTATAGTCCATTGCATTTGCTTTCATCCAATTAACATGTTAGCACACTAAAATTATATAAACCATATCAAATTGCATTGTGGTAATGGAGACAATTAAAAAAATTACCAAATTTAAATTCATTTGAGTATTAACGAAGAATTTCTCACTTTAAGACTATAAAATTCTAAAAATTAAAATAATACAATGTTTTTATTTTTTAAATAATTTTTCATTCCATTTCATTTTCAATAGTGAGATAAACCTAATATTTGAATATGTTAATTTACCAAAATAAAAGCAACAGACATAATTATATAAAATACACTATAGTGGATGACTACTATAAATTCCAATACTAAGATTTAATGTTGGGTCAAGCACATAGCTCGAGAGCATAGTGGACAAACTTCTTATTGGAGTCCATTGCATTCACTTTTATTTAATTAACATGGTTGTAGAAATCATGTCAACTTGTGTTGTGTAAATGGAGACAATTAAAAAAATTACAAAATTTAAATTCACTTAAATATTAACAAAGAATTGCTAGCTTTAAGACATTAATATTCTAAAAATTAAAATAATGCAATGATTTTATTTTTTTAAATAATTTTTAATTTGATTGCATTTTTTATGGTGAGATAAACCTAATAATTGAATATGTTAGTTTGCCAAAATAAAAGCAATGGACTTAATTGTATAAAATACACTTTAATGGATGACTATTATAAATTCCAATTTCAAGTTTTAATGTTAGGTCAACCATATAGCTCTAGAGCATAGTGGACTAACTTTTTACATGAGTCCATTGCATTTACTTTTATTTAATTAACATGTTTGTATACCAAAATTATATAAATTATGTCAAATTGCATTGTGGTAATGGAAACAATTAAAAAAATTACCAAATTTAAATTCACTTGAGTATTAATGAAAAATTTCTCCTTGTAAGACTTTAGAATTCTAATAATTAAAATAATGCAATGTTTTTATATTTTTTATAATTTGTATTACCATTGCAGTTACTGTAGTGAGATAAACATAAGTTTTAAATATATTAATTAAACAAAAATAAAAGTAAGGGACTTAATTTACAAAATACATTTTAGTGGATGACTCATAAATTTCAATTCGAAGTTTCAATGTTGGATCAAGTATATAGCTCTAGAGCGTAATGGGCTAATTTCTTATTAGAGTCCATTGCATTCGCTTTTATTTAATTAACATATTTGTAAACTAAAATTATATAAATCATGTCAACTTGAATTGTGGAAATGGAGACAATTAAAAAAATTCCAAAATTTAAATTTACTTGGGTCTTAATGAAAAATTACTAGCTGTAAAACATTAAAATTCTAAAAATTAAAATAATGCAATGTTTTTATATTTTAAATAATTTTTAATTCCATTCCATTTTCAGTGGTGAGATAATCCTAATTTTTGAATATGTTAATTTGCCAAAATAAAACCAATAGACTCAATTGTATAAAATAAATTTTAGTGGATGACTATTATAAATTCCAATTCCAAATTTCAATGTTGAGTCAAGCATATAGATCTAAAGCGTAGTATACTAACTTTTTATTAAAGTCCATTACATTCACTTTTATTTAATTAACATGTTTGCACATTAAAATTATATTAATCATGCCAAATTGCATTATGGTAATGAACACAATTAAAAAAATGACAAAATTTAAATTCACTTGAGCACTAACCAGGAATTTCTCTTTGTAAGGTTTTAAAATTCTAATAATTAAAATAATGCAATTTTTTTATATTTTTAATAATTTTTATTACTATTGCATTTTCAATGGTAAGATAAACATAATTTTTGAATATGTTAATTGAACAAAAATAAAAGTAAGGGACTTAATTGTACAAAGTACAGTTTAGCGGATGACTATTATAAATTCCAATCCCAAACTTCAATGTTGGATCAAGCATCTAGCTCGAGAACATAGTGGGATAATTTCATAAAAGAGTCCATTGCATTCGCTTTTATTTAATTAACATATTTGTATACTAAAATTATATAAACCATGTCAACTTGCGTTATGTAAGTGGAGACAATTAAAAAAATTATAAATTTTAAATTCACTTGAGTATTAACGAAGAATTACTACCTATAAGACACTAAAATTCTAAAAATTAGAATGATATTGCATTCACTTTTATTTAATTAACATATTTGCATATTAAAATTATATAAACCATGTCAACTTGCATTATGTAAGTGGAGACAATTAAAAAAATTACAAATTTTAAATTCACTTGATTATTAACGAAGAATTACTACTTGTAAGACATTCAAATTCTAAAAATTAAAATGATGCAATGATTTTATTTTTTAAATAATTTTTAATTCCATTGCATTTTTAATGGGGAGATAAATCTAATATTTGAATATGTTAGTTTGCCAAAATAAAACCAATGGACTCAATTGTATAAAATAAACTTTAGTGGATTACTATTATAAATTCCAATCTCAAGTTTCAATGTTGGGTCAAGCATACAAATCTAGTGCATAGTATACTAACTTCTCATTAGAGTCCATTTCATTTGCTTTTATTTAATTAACATGTTTATACATTAAAATTATATTAATCATGTCGAATTGCATTATGGTAATGGAGACAATTAAAATAATTACAAAATTTAAATTCACTTGAGTATTAACCAAGAATTTCTCATTATAAGGCTTTAAAATTCTAATAATTAAAATAATGCAATGTTTTTATATATTTTCAAAATTTTTATTACCATTGCATTTTCAATGGTGAGATAAATATAATTTTTGAATATGTTAACTGAATAAAAATAAAAGTAAGGGACTCAATTGTACAAAGTATAGTTTAACGGATGACTAATATAAATTCCAATTCTAAGTTTCAATGTTGGATAAAACATCTAACTTAAGAGCGTAGTGGGATAATTTCATAATAGAGTTCATTGCATTCACTTTTATTTAATTAACATATTTGTATACCAAAATTATATAAATCATGTCAACTTGTGTTGTGTAAGTGGAGACAATTAAAAAAATTACAAAATTTAAATTCACTTGAATATTAATGAAGAATTACTACCTATAAGACATTAAAATTTTAAAAATTAAAATGATGCAATGATTTTATTTTTTAAATAATTTTTAATTCCACTGCATTTTCAATGGTGAGATAAGCCTAATGTTTGAATTTGTTAGTTTGCCAAAATAAAAATAATAGACTCAATTGTATAAAATATACTTTAATGGATGACTATTATAAATTCCAATTCCTTAGGTCAAGCATACAGTTCTAGAGTATAGTAGACCAAGTTCTTACTTAAGTCAATTGCATTCACTTGTATTTAATTAACATGTTTGTAGACTAAATTTTTATAAATCATGTCAAATTGCATTGTGGTAATGGAGACAATGAAAAAAATTACCAAATTTAAATTCACTTAAGTATTAACCAAGAATTTCTCCTTTTAAGAGTTTAAAATTCTAAAAATTAAAATAATGCAATGTTTTTATATTTTTAATAATTTTTATTACCATTGCATTTTCAATGGTGAGATAAACATAAATTTTGAATATGTTAATTGAACAAAAATAAAAGTAAGAAACTCAATTGTACAAAGTACAGTTTAGTGAATGACTATTATAAATTCCAATCCCAAGATTCAATGTTGGATTAAGCATATAGGTCTATAGCATAGTGGGCAAATTTCTTATTAGTGTTCATTGCATTCGCTTTTATTTAATTAACATATTTGTACACTAAAATTATATAAATCATGCCAACTTGCATTGTGGAAATGGAAACAATTAAAAGAATTACAAAATTTAAATTCACTTGAATATTAACGAAAATTTGCTACCTGTAAAACATTAAAATTCTAAAAATTAAAATAATGTAATGTTTTTGTATTTTTAATAATTTTTATTACCATTGCATTTTTTGTAGTGAGATAAATATAATTTTTGAATATGTTAATTGGACAAAAATAAAAGGGACTCAATTGTACAAAATACAGTTTAGCGAATGACTATTATAAATTCTAATCCCAACCTTTAATGTTGGATTAAGCATATAGCTATAGGGCATAGTGGGCTAATTTCTTCTTAGAGTCCATTGCATTCGCTTTTATTTAAAAAACATGTTTGCATACCAAATTTCCTAACTTATGAACTTTGTAGAGAACTAAAACTTGAGTAAAAGGCCTTTCATACAAGGGCATCAGTCCCCAACAAAGTTGGTTAATTTGCTAGTTAAAGATGTAAAAGCAAAAGAAGTTGGAAAACTTCTTAATGATGCTTATGATCGAGTTTTGGATAAGTCTATCATATATCCTTCAATCCCAAAGTATATAGATTTTTGATGTGTTATTAAAAACAATTATGATTAGTTTAGACCTAATATGGTTGCTCATTTTTATCTTAAAGATGATATTTATCCTCATAATAATATGAAGGATTGTCTATATTATCAATAGATACTATATGAATTAGGCTTTATTGTTATTGAACCTATAGAAAGAGGATCTAGATTTGGATCTGAATATGCCTTCATAGATTGGACCTAGATCAAATTCAAGATAAAAAAGATTCCTTATCCAAAAGATTGGCAAGGGAATCTCTTTGGGTACAGAGAACTAAAAGAATGGTGGAAGGGTAAAATATAAAATTACTCTGATTATATTGGAGTATGGGAAAAAGACTTATTGTATGAAAATAGACAAAGGAAATTTAATTGGTTCATCCAAATGAAAATTCCAAATGATCCAAAAAGATTTCAAAACTAGTTTAAATTTTGGTTTTTTAAGTGGAAGTTGCATCATTTAACCTTGCCACACAAAGTGAGAATTGCTTATGAATAGTTTTGTGAAACAAATGAATAGGTTCAAAATCCATTGTTAATGTTTGTAACTTGATATCTTATTCTATGGATTATTAAATGGGACTACACATTATGGCTAAACAAGTTCATGTGCTAGATGGTGACACTAGACAAGTTCCATGATTGGCAAGATGGATTAATATTTAATGTTGGGAAAATTTTGACTTTTTTGATAATGAAGTCTATACAAGAAAAGGAGTCTTTTACATAAATGGACCTAAGGCTCCACCACCAAAGCCCACTCCTACTAGTCCCAAAAAGATATTAAAGACTTTAATGGAGTTTGTATCATAAGAGAGGTTATTGGAAATGATGACTACTTTGCTCTAACTAGATTAAGACACCTAAGTAGACTAAGTTGAAAGCAGTTAAAGGCATCTCAATATGACATTATGGAAGATTTTTAGGACATATATGAGTTCTAAAGGGCAAAAGAACAAATAACTTTTAGTAAACATGCCACTAAGATAACTTTAATAAAGCTACTTTAACAAAAGTAAAGAAAGAAAGGAAAACTTACTTTGAAAAAGGAAATTCCTTCAATTATGGTTATTACCTTTTACTTTGTATAAATAAGACCTCTTGGTTACTCCAAAGGTAGAGTCCAATTTCCTTCTTTTTCTCGCTCTCAAAGCTTGTATTCTATCTCCTTTCCTTTGTAAACTATAACCTTGTAATGATGTTTGGCATTTATTGAAAGCTTTATTTTTGTAAGTACTTTAATCTTACTATTACTTGTTAAAGTATCTTTCTTTTATATCATTATGCTGAATTTTAGTTTCTTAAAATTAATATGTGATCCTATGTTTTTGGTACCATACTAGGTTTTAAACCTAGTTTTTTAAGTAGGGGTTACATCATCTAACCCTCATACATAGATATATATATATATATATAAATTAATTTTAATAAACTAAACTAAGCATAATGATATAAAAGAAAGATGCTTAGAACAAGTAATGCCAAGATTAAAATACTTACAAAAATAAAGCTTCCATTAAATGCTAAACGTCATTACAACTTTGTAGTTTACAAAGGAAAAAAGATTGAATACAAGCTAATCAAGATTAATTACTCAAGGTGTCATTATTAATCTATTGTTCAATGTAGACACAAAATTTAATTTCATGAGTATTTGTGTTAATAACTCCTACAAATCAAAGGAAAAGCCTTATCATCAAGAAATGAAGTAATGATCTCATTTTCTAGCAAATGGACCATTCAAACCATGTAGGAAAGGCTAATCAAGATCAATGAATCTTGTGTTTAATGGAATTTAATGGACTTAGATTACCAAAGGTGATGTAGCCAAAGGCCCAATGTTTAAGTCAAAAATAAAAAAAGGATTGGAAGAGTGACTTGTAGAAATTCAAGCGAAAATTTTAATCTTGTGTGTTGTCAAGAAAATGACTGTATATCTCAATCATTAGGTCAGAATGGAGTCATTCCAATTATAAACAAACAAGAACCTATAAATCTCTAACTTTTGTATTTTGAGTTTTGCAAATAACCACTATAGAGTTATTGATTTAGGGGAAGAATTGAACAAAACAAAACTATGGTCAAAACACGAAAATGAGAAGGGACTTCAATGGTTGCTCTTCTAGGCTTCCAATGAAGTTAGTGGGGCATTAATTCTTCTAGATTGATGGCTACAACTCTTCAAGGGTGTAGACTTCGAAAAGCTCCTACTCTTTAAGGACAAAGTCAAAACTCTTCTAGATTTTCATGGGTATGAACTCTTTAAGGTTCAAAAGAATGTCCAAGGCAATTTTATTCATCCAATCAAGTCTATTTTCTACATAATATTGATTGCCTTGTAAAGCAAAACCAAAGATAATGAAAAGACTTAAATCAAGCCTAGGAACTAGGAGCTAATAAAGAAAGATTATTAAAATAGATTATTTTCAATGTATAGGAAATGACAAAGTCAATGACGAGAATCTTATTAGTTATGGAAAGAATATTGTTGGTTATGGACTTGTCAAGAAGATCGATGAGCTTGAATGCAAGCTAATCTCCTTCGCTAAATGAACATTATGGAACTTGTTGATAAGGGCTTATTGGTGAGAGACACAGTGATGTGGGCTACATCATTCCCCTTCTTTTTATAAGAATTTGTTGTTGAATTCAAATCATCATTATCACAAGAATCACCCACATAAGGTGTTAAATGATGCACATTAAATACATCATGTATCTTCATACGAGAGGAAAGCTTCAATCAATACGCATTAGGATTAATGCACTCAAGAACTTTAAGTGGTTTAAGCTTTTGATCACTAAGCTTGTTGTAGATTCCAATGGGATGATGTTCCAGTGGTAAATAAGCCCAAACAAAATCTCTAGGTTCAAAGATAATTTCACATTGCCATCTGTTGACATCCCTTTTATAAGACTTAGCCTTGCTCTCCAAACTTTAATGCATTTTTCATGGACTATCCTTATTCAAGAAACAATATCATCGACCTTATTAATGGACTTTTTAGCAAAAGGAATTGGTGCAAGATCAAGAGCAGTCTTTGGTTGACGCCCATATATAATCACAAAAAGATTGTATCCAGTAGTATGGTTCATTGAACAATTATAAGAAAATTCCCCAAGTGACAATCGTATCTTTTAAGAGTGAGAGTTATCATCAATCAAAGTCCTTGATATATTACCTAATGACCTATTGTCAACTTTAGTTTGTCCATCCATTTATAGGTGAAAGGCAGTACTATATTGCAACTTAGTACTAAAATTCTTCCATAGTTGTTGCCAAAAGTGACTAAGGAACTTTGCATCACAATCAAAAGTAATAGTTTTAGGAATGCCATGCAATTTGTAGACTTCTTTGAAGAATAAGTTAGCAATTCATGAGGCATCCATAGTTTTACGACAAGGAATGAAACATGCCATCTTTAAAATCCTATCAACAACCATAAGGATTGAATCCATACCTTTGAATGTACATGTGGAATGGGATTAGAGTTAATTACTCTATAATTAAAAAGGAAATTCTTGCCATAATTTTGTACATTAAAATTTGAAAATGATCTAACAAATCAAAAATTCCTTCTTTTAATTGATTGTAAAGTAGTAAAAGATATGCTTACAAGATAAGTTATGACCATAGCTTCTAAGCAAATCTTTGCTAGATGGCAATGAATGTTACTTGCATTTAACTCAAACATCAAGTTAAAGGAACATCAAACTCACTCCTTGATTTTCTAACTTATGAATTTTTGTAGGGATCTAGATGAGTAAAAGACCCTTAATATAGGGGCCATAATCCCCAGTCATGTTGGTTATTTCATTGACTAAAAATGCATCAAGTTAAAAAAAAAAAAGGAGTTGATAAAGTTTGAGAAGACACTTATGAATGTGCTCGAGACAAAACATTAACATATCCTTTAATCCCATTGTACATTGATTTTTTACGTGCTACACTTTGGCCTAATGAAGTAGAATGATTTTATCTTAAAAAAGATATGTATCCTCATACTAACATAAAGGATTGTATATATTACCAATAGATTCTACAAGAAACAAGACGTCAATTCTTAGACCCATAAAGAACTGCACTAAAACAAACTATGGTTATAGAGAATGGGCTATGCTAAGTTTAAGGTAAAAACAATTCTTTATCCTAAAGACTCAAAATGCAATGACATTAACAATAAATTTAAAAATCAAAACATTGCATTTTTTCAACTTTTAGAATTTTAAAGTCTTATAGGGGTAAATGCATTGTTAATAATTAGTTGAATTTAAATTTTGTACTTTCTTAATTCTCTCCTTTGCCACAATACAATTTGAAATGATTTATATAATTTTAGTGTGCAAATATATTATTAAAGGAAAAGCAAATGCAATGGACTCTAATAAGGAAGTTTCCCCACTCCCCTAAAAAGAAATATACTTCACCCAACATTATTGCTTGGGATTGCAATTTATAATATCCATCCACTAAAGTGCGTTTTATACAATTGTATCCATTACTTGAATTTTTGTTCAATTAACATATTCAAATATCATTTTTTTTCTCACCATTCAAACGTAATGACATTAACAACAATTTTTAAAATCAAAACATTGCATATTTTCAATTTTGAGAATTTTAAACTGTTATAAGGATAAATGCATTGTTAACAGTCAGTTAAATTTAACATTTGTAAGTTTTTTAGGTGTCTCCCTTGCGACAAAGTTATATGAAATGATTTATATAATTTTAGTCTATAAACATATTACTTAAGAAAAAGTTAATGCAATGGACTCTGATAAGATGTTTCCCCACTCCCCTCGTAAGCAATATGTTTGACCCAACATTAAAGCTTGGGGTTGCTATTTATAATATTCATCCACTAAAGTGTATTTTATGCAATTGAACCCATTACTTGTATTTTTGTTCAATTAACATATTCAAATATTATGTTTTTCTCACCATTTAAAATGCAATGACATTAACAATAAATTGAAAAATCAAAACATTGCATTTTTTCAACTTTTAGAATTTTAAAGTCCTATAGGGGTAAATGAATTGTTAATAATTAGTTGAATTTAAGTTTTGTACTTTCTTTCATTCTCTCCTTTGCCACAATGCAATTTGAAATGATTTATATAATTTTCCTCTGCAAATATATAACTAAAGAAAAAGCAAATGCAATGGACTATAATAAAAAGTTTCCCCACTCCCCTTAAGAGTAATATACTTGACCTAACATTAAAACTTGGGATTGCAATTTATTGTATTCATCCACTAAAGTGTGTTTTATACAATTGTGTCTATTATTTGAATTTTGGTTCAATTAAAATATTCAAATATTATTTTTTTTCTCACCATTAAAATGTAATGACATTAAAAACAATTTTTAAAATCAAAACATTGCATATTTTCAATTTTGAGAATTTTAAACTGTTATAAGGATAAATGCATTGTTAATAGTCAGTTAAATTTAACATTTGTAAGTTTTTTAGGTGTCTCCCTTGTGACAATGTTATATGAAATGATTTATATAATTTTAGTCTAAAAACATATTACTTAAGAAAAAGCTAATGCAATGGACTCTAATAAGATCTTTCCCTACTCCCCTCACGAGCAATATACTTGACCCAACATTAAAATTTTGGGTTGCTATTTATAATATTCATCCACTAAAGTGTATTTTATACAATTGAGTCTATTACTTGTATTTTTGTTCAATTAACATATTCAAATATTATGTTTTTCTCACCATTTAAAATGCAGTGACATTAACAATAAATTGAAAAATCAAAACATTGCATGTTTTCAACTTTTAGAATTTTGAAGTCTTATAAAGGTAAGTGCATTGTTAATAATTAGTTGAATTTAAATTTTGTACTTTCTTTAATTCTCTCCTTTGCCATAATATAATTTGAAATGATTTATATAATTTTAGTTTGCAAATATATTATTAAAGGAAAAGCAAATGCAATAGACTCTAATAAGAAGTTTCCCCACTCCCCTCAAGAGCAATATACTTCACCCAACATTAAAGCTTGGGATTGCAATTTATAATATTCATCCATTAAAGTGCGTTTTATACAATTGTGTCCATTACTTGAATTTTCGTTCAATTAACATATTCAAAAATTATTTTTTTCTCACCATTCAAACGTAATGACATTAACAACAATTTTTAAAATCAAAACATTGTATATTTTCAATTTTGAGAATTTTAAACTGTTATAAGGATAAATGCATTGTTAATAGTAAATTAAATTTAACATTTGCAAGCTTTTTAGGTGTCTCCTTTGCAACAATGTTATATAAAATGATTTATATAATTTTAGTCTACAAACATATTACTTAAGAAAAAGTTAATGCAATGGACTCTAATAAGATGTTTCCTCACTCCTGTCATGAGCAATATGCTTGACCCAACATTAAAGCTTAGGGTTGTTATTTATAATATTCATCCACTAAAGTGTATTTTATACAATTGAGTCCATTACTTGTATTTTTGTTCAATTAACATATTCAAATATTATGTTTTTATCACCATTCAAAATGCAACGACATTAACAATAAATTTAAAAATCAAAACATTACATTTTTCAACTTTTAGAATTTTCAAGTCTTATAGGGGTTAATGCATTGTTAATAATTAGTTGAATTAAAATTTTGTACTTTTTTTAATTATCTCCATTGCCACAATGCAACTTGAAATGATTTATATAATTTTAGTCTACAAATATATTATTGAAGAAAAAGCAAATGCAATAGTGATGAGAACCATGGAGATGATGGGTGGAAGGTTTCAAAGGATGCAAAAAGTCCATCACACATTCAAGAAGGCCCAATAACACAAGGTAGAGCTTTAATTGATACAAGAGGTCCATTGCACAGTCCAAAAAGCCCAATAACAGGAGCTAGAGATTCAATCGATGCAAGAGGTCCATTACACATTCCAGAAGGCCCAATAACACGAACTAGGGCCAGAAAGATTAAAGAAGTACTAAATGGGCTGATTCTAGACATTCAGGCCAACTAGGCTTCAAATGGTGCGAATTCAAGTTTTAAAGAGAGCTTAGGCCTAATTAATATAATTGGACTACTTAATGGGTCAAACTAAGTGATAACATTCACTCTGAAATAGCAGTTCATTGTATGTGCTGGAATTAGTCCAAAATTCCTCCAAAATAGGGATTTCTCCTAAATAGGAATTTTACCCGTTTAGGATTGCTATCTAAGCCTATAAATAGGCACCCCTTGTAAGTTTTGGAAATCAAACAATCAAGAAATAAGACAATTTTGAGTGAAATAAACAGCAAGGGTTTTTCTCCCTCGGTTCTTTTAAGAACTGAAGAACTTATCAAGAGGTAATTCTTCTTGTGGCGTTCAAATCGACTTATCACTCCCAATTCCTTCCTCTTCTGGAGTGTGGCGTCCATATCCATCTTGAATACCCTAGGTTCATGTTCCTTCGAATATTGGGTCTAGGGTTTGTGTTATTAAACTCTGATTTTGCTTTCCTAGTTGCT
>JAHOYR010005694.1:0-12223 GCA_023213295.1 Bruguiera hainesii | reverse complement strand
GTGAGAAAAATACAATATTTGAATAAGTTAATTGAACAAAATTACAAGTAATGGACTCAATTGTATGAAATACAATTTAATGGATGACTATTATAAAGAGCAATCCTAAGTTTCATTATTGTGTTAACCATATATCCCTAGATGGGAGTGCAAAACCTTTATATTACAATCCATTGCCTTTGCTTTTTCTTAAGTAATTTACCTGAATATTATATAAATCATTTCAAATTACGTTTAGGCAAAGGAGGCAATTTATAAAATTGCAAAATTTAAATTCAACATAATACTAACAATTCACTTATCTCTAGTAGATTTTGAAATTCGAAAAATTACAAAATTGAAATATTTTGATTTTTAAATTTATTGTTAATGTCGTTTGATTTAATTGGTAAGAAAAATATAATATGTGAAAAATATAATATTTAAATATGTTAATTGAACAAAAATACAAGTAATGGACTCAATTGCATAAAATACACTTTAATAGATGAATATTATAAATAACAATCCCAAATTTTAATGTTGTGTTAAGCATATATCCTTAGATAGGAGTACAGAATTTTCTTATTACAGTCGATTGTTTTCACTTTTTCTGAAGTAATTTGCCTGAAAATTATATAAATCTTTTCACATTGTGTTGAGGCAACGGAGACAACTCTGAAAATTGTAAAATTTAAATTCAATAGAGTATTGACAATTCATTTATTCCTAGCAGATTTTAAAATTTGAAAAAATGCAAAATTAAAATATTTTGATTTTTAAATTTAATATTAATGTCATTTGATTTAATTGTTAATAAAAATATAATATGAGAAAAATATAATATTTGAATACGTTAATTGAACAAAAATATAAATAATGGACTCAATTGCATAAAAGACACTTTAGTGGATGAATATTATAAATAGCAATCCCAAGTTTCAAGATTGTATGAAGCATATATCCCTAGATGCGAGTGCGGAATCATCTTATTAGATTCCATTGTTTTTCCTTTTTCTTAAGTAATTTGTTTGAAGTCAAGAATTCTATAAGTTATTTCAAATTGCATTGAGGCAAAGGAGACAATTGAGAAAATTGCAAAATTTAAATTCAACAGATTATTGACAATTTATTTATCACTAGCAGATTTTAAAATTCTACAAATTGCAAAAATGCAATATTTTGATTTTTAAATTTCTTGTTAATGTCATTTAATTTGATTGGTGAGAAAAATACAATATTTGAATAAGTTAATTAAACAAACATACAAGTAATGGATTCAATTGCATAAAAGACACTTTAGTGAATGAATATTATAAATAGCAATCTCAAGTTTGAAGGTTGTGTGAAGCATATATCCCTAGATAAGAATGGGGAACCACCTTATTAGAGTCTATTGGTTTTCCATTTTCTTAAGAAATTTGTCTGAAGACAAGAAGTCTATAAATCATTTCAAATTGCATTGAGACAAAGGACACAATTCAGAAAATTGCAAAATTTAAATTCAATAGATTATTGACAATTTATTTATCCCTATCAAATTTTAAAATTCTAAAAATTGCAAAAGTGCAATATTTTGATTTTTAAATTTGTTGTTAATGTCGTTTGAATTGATTGGCGAGAAAAATACCATATTTGAATAAGTTAATTGAACAAAATTACAAGTAATAGACTCAATTGCATAAAATACACTTTAGTGGATGAATATTATAAACAACAATCCCAAGTTTCAATGTTTTGTTAAGCATATATCCTTAGATTGGAGTGCAGAACCTTTTTATTACAGTCCATTACTTTTGTTTTTTCTTAAGTAATTTACCTGAAGATTATATATATAATTTCAAATTGCGTTGATGCAAAGGACACAATTCATGTTGTGTTATAGGAGTGCAATTCACTTATTATAAATTGCAATTCCAAATTTCAATGTTGTGTTAAGCATATATCCCTATATAGGAGTGCAAAACCTTCTAATTACAGTCGATTGCTTTGGCTTATTCTTGAGTAATTTGCCAAAAGATTATATAAATCATTTCAAATTGCATTGATGGAAAGGAGACAATTCAAAAAATTGCAAAATTTAAATTTGACAAATTATTGATAATTTATTTATTTCTTGCAAATTTTAAAATTCTAAAAATAGCAAAAATGCAATGTTTTGATTTTTAAATTTGTTTTTAAGGTTTGATTTGATTGGTGAGAAAAATATAATATTTGAATATGTCAATTGAACAAAAATACAAGTAATGGACTCAATTGCATAAAATACACTTTTGTGGATGAATATTATAAATAAGTGTCTCAAGTTTTAATGTTGTGTTAAGCATATATTCCTAGATGAGAGTGCAGAACCTTCTTTTTACAGTGCATTGTTTTTGCTTTTTCTTAAGTAATTTGCCAGAAAATTATATAAATCATTTCAAATTTCTTTGAGGCAAAGGAGACAATTCAAAAAATTGCAAAATTTAAATTCAACAGAGTATTAACAATTCATTTATCCCTGGAAAATTTTCAAATTATAAAAATTGCTAAAAAGTAATATTTTGATTTTTAAATTTATTGTTAATGTCATTGGTGAGAAAAATATAATATGTGAATATGTTATTTGAATAAAAATACAAGTAATGGACTCAATTGGATAAAATACAATTTAGTGGATGAATATTATAAATAGCAATCCCAAATTTCAATATTGTGTTAAGCATATATCCCTAAATGGGAGTGTAGAAACTTCTTATTATAGTCCATTACTTTTTGTTTTTCTTAAGTAATTTTCCTGAAGATTACATAAACTATTTCAAATTGCGTTGAGGCAAAGAAGACAATTCCGAAGATTGCAAAATTAGTGAGAAAAATATAATATGTGAAAAATATAATATTTGAATATGTTAATTGAACAAAAATACGAATAATGGACTCAATTACATAAAATACATTTTGTTGGATTAATATTATAAATAGCAAACCCAAGTTTCAATGTTGCATTAAGCATATATCCCTAGATAGGAGTGTAGAACTTTCTTATTACAATCTATTTCTTTTGCTTTTTCTTAAGTAATTTGCTTGAAAATTATATAAATCATTTCAAATTGCGTTGAGGGAAAGGAGACATTTTAGAAAATTGCAAAATTTAAATTCAACAGAGTATCGACAATTCAGTTATCCTTAGCAGATTTTAAAATTCTAAAAATTGCAAAATTGAAATCTTTTGATTTTTCTATTTATTGTTAATGTCGTTTGATTTATTTGGTGAAAAAAATATAATATGTGAAAAATATAATATTTGAATATGGTAATTGAACAAAAATACAAGTAATGGATTCAATTGCATAAAAGACACTTTAGTGGATGAATATTATAAATAGCAAACTTAAGTTTCAAGGTTGTGTGAAGCATATATCCCTAGATGGGAGTGTGGAACCATCTTATTAGAGTCCACTGTTTTCCCTTTTTCTTAAGTAATTTCTCCAAAAACATGAATTCTATAAATCATTTCAAATTGCATTGAGGCAAATGAGAGAATTAAGAAAATTGAAAAAATGGAATATTTTGATTTTTAAAATTGTTGTTAATGTCGTTTGATTTGATTGGTGAGAAAAATACAATATTACAAAAAGTTAATTGAACAAAAATACAAGTAATGGACTCAATTGCATAAAATACACTTTAGTGCATGAATTTTATAAATAGTAATCCCAAGTTTCAATGTTGTGTTAAGCATATATCCTTAGATGAGAGTGCAGAACCTTCTTATTAAACTCCATTGCTTTAGCCTTTTCTTAAGTAATTTGCCTAAATATTATATAAATCATTTCAAATTGCGTTGAGGCAACGGAGACAATTCAAAAAATTGCAAAATTTAAATTCAATAGAGTTTTGACAATTCACTTATGCGTAGCAAATTTTAAAATTCTAAACATTGCAAAATTGAAATATTTTGATTTTTAAATTTATCATTAATGTCGTTTGATTTAATTGGTGAGAAAAATATACTATGTGAAAATAATAACATTTGAATATGGTAATTGAACAAAAATACAAATAATGAACTCAATTGCATAAAAGACACTTTAGCGGATAAATATTATAAATAGAAAACTCAAGTTTCAAGGTTGTGTGAAGCATATATTCCTAGATGGGACTGCAGAACCATCTTATTAGAGTCCATTGCTTTTCCTCCTTAAGTAATTTGTCTGAAAATAGGAATTTTATAAATCATTTCAAATTGCATTGAGGCAAATGAGAGAATTAAGAAAATTGTAAAATTTAAATTCAACAGATTATTGACAATTTATTTATCCCTAGTAGATTTTAAAATTCTAAAAATTGCAAAAATGCAATATTTTGATTTTTAAATTTATTGCTAATATCATTTGATTTAATTTGTGGGAAAAATATAATATGTGAAAAATATCATATTTAAATATTTTAAATGAACAAAAATACAAGTAATGGACTCAATTGCATAAAATACAATTAAGTAAATGAATATTATAAATAGCACTCCCCAGTTTCAATGTTATGTTAAGCATATATCCCTAAATGGGAGTGCAGAACCTTCTTATTACAGTCCATTGTTTTTACTTTTTCTTAAGTATTTTGCCTGAATATTATATAAATCATTTCAAATTGCGTTAAGGCAAAGGAGACAATTCAAAAAATTACAAAATTAAATTCAACAGAGTATTGACAATTCACTTATCCGTAGCAGATTTTAAAATTCTAAAAATTGCAAAATTGAAATATTTTGATTTTAAATTTATCGTTAATGTCGTTTGATTAATTAGTGAGGAAAATATAGTATGTGAATATAATATTTGAATATGCTAATGGAACAAAAATACAAGTAATGAACTCAATTGCATGAAAGATACTTTAGTGGATGAATATTATAAATGGCAATCTCAAGTTTCAATCTTGTGTGAAGCATATATCCCTACATAGGAGTGCAAAACGATCTTATTGGAGTCCATTACTTTTTTTTTTTCTTAAGTAATTTGTCTGAAAGCAAGAATTCTATAAATCATTTCAAATTGCATTGAGGCAAAAGAGGGAATTAAGAAAATTGCAAAATTTAAATTCAATAGATTATTGACAATCTATTTATCCCTAGCAGATTTTAAAATTCTAAAAATTTAAAAAATGCAATATTTTGATTTTTAAATTTGTTATTAATGTTATTTGATTAGATTGGTAAGAAAAATATAATATTTAAAAATGTTAATTGAACAAAAATACAAGTAATCGACTCAATTGCATAGAATACAATTAAGTGGATGAATATTATAAAAAGCACTCCTAAGTTTCAATGTTGTGTAAAACATATATTTCTCGATGGGAGTGTAGAACCTTCTTGTTACAGTCCATCGCTTTTGTTTTTTCTTAAGTAATTTGCTAGAAAATTATATAAATTATTTCAAATTACATTGAGGTAAAAGAGACACTTCAAAAAATTGCAAAATTTAAATTGAAGAAAGTATTGATAATTCAGTTATCCCTAGCAGATTATAAATTTTAAAAATTGCAAAATCAAAATATTTTGATTTTTAAATTTATCGTTAAAGTCGTTTGATTTAATTGGTGAAAAAAATATACTATGTGAAAAATATAATATTTGAATATGCTAATTGAACAAAAATACAAGTAATGGACTCAATTGCATAAAATAGACTTTAGTGGATGAATATTATAAATAGCAATCCCAAATTTCAATGTTGCATTAAGCATATATCCCTAGATGGGAGTGTAGAACCTTCCTGTTACAATTCATTGCTTTTGCTTTTTCTTAAGTAATTTACCTGAATATAATGTAAATCATTTCAAATTGCGATGAGGAAAAGGAGAGAATTAAGAAAATTGCAAAATTTAAATTCAACAAATTATTGACAATTCATTTATCCTTAGCAGATTTTAAAATGTTAAAAATTGCGAACATGCAATATTTTGATTTTTAAATTTGTTGTTAATGTCGTTTGATTTAATTGGTGAGAAAACTACAATATTTAAATAAGTTAACTGAACAAAAATACAAGTAATGGACTCAATTGCATAAAAAACACTTTAGTGGATGAATATTATAAATAGCAAACTCAAGTTTCAAGGTTGTGTGAAGCCTATATCCCTAGATGGGAGTGCGGAACCATCTTATTAGAGTCTATTGCTTTTTCTTTTTCTTAAGTAATTTGTCTGAAGGTAAGAATTCTATAAATCTTTTCAAATTGCATTGAGGCATAGGAGAGAATTAAGAAAATTGAAAAATTTAAATTCAACAGATTATTGACAATTTATTTATCCCTAACAGATTTTAAAATTCTAAAAATTGCAAGTATGCAATATTTTGATTTTTAAATTTGTTGTTAATGTCGTTTGATTAGATTGGTGAGAAAAATACAATATTTGAATAAGTTAATTGAACAAAAATACAAATAATGGACTCAATTGCATAAAATACACTTTATTGGATGAATATTATAAACAACAAATCCAAGTTTCAGTGTTGTGTTAAGCATATATCCCTATATAGGAGTGTAGAACTTTCTTATTACAATCCATTGCTTTTTTATTTTCTTAAGTAATTTGCTTGAAGATTATATAAATCATTTCAAATTGTGTTAAGAGAAAGGAGACAATTTAGAAAATTGCAAAAGTTAAATTCAACAAAATATTGACAATTCAGTTATCCTTAGCAAATTATAAATTCTAAAAAATGCAAAATCGAAATATTTTGATTTTTCAATTTAATGTTAATGTCGTTTGATTTAATTGATGAGAAAAATATAATATGTGAAAATTATAATATTTGAATATATCAATTGAACAAAAATACAAGTAATGGACTTAATTGCATAAAATACAATTAAGTGGATGAATATTATAAATAGCACTCCCAAGTTTCAATGTTGTGTTAAGTATATATCCCTAGATGAGAGTGTAGAGCTTTCTTATTACAGTCCATTGCTATTGTATTTTCTTAAGTAATTTGTTTGAAGATTATATAAATCATTTCAAATTGTATTAAGGGAAAGGAGACAATTCATAAAATTGCAAAATTTAAATTCAACAGAGTATTGAAAATTCATTTATTCCTAGCAAAATTCAACAGATTTTAAAATTCTAAAAATTGAAAAAATGCAATATTTTGATTCTTAAATTTGTTGTTATAGTCGTTTGATTTGATTGGTGGGAAAAATACAATATTTGAATAAGTTAATTGAACAAAAATACAAGTAATGGACTCAATTACATAAAATACACTTTAGTGGATGAATATTATAAATAGCAATCCCAAGTTTCAATGTTGTGTTAAACATATATCTCTGGATGGGAGTGCAGAACCTTCTTCTTACAGTCCATTGCTTTTGCTTTTTCTTAAGTAATTTGCCTGAAAATTATATAAATCATTTCAAATTGCATTGAGGCAAAGAAGACAATTCAGAAAATTGTAAAATTTAATTTCAACAGAGTATTGATAATTTATTTATCCCTAGCGGATTTTAAAATTCTAAAAATTGCAAAAATGAAATATTTTGATTTTTAAATTTATTCTTAATATCATTTGATTTGATTGGTGAAAAAATACAATATTTGAATATGTTAATTGAACAAAAATACAAATAATTAACTCAATTGTATAAAATACACTTTAGTAAATGAATATTATAGATAGCAATCCCAAGTTTCATTGTTGTATTAAGCATATATACCTAGATGAGAGTGCAAAATATTCTTATTACAGTCCATTATTGTTACTTTTTCTTAAGTAATTTGCCTGAAAATTATATAAATAATTTCAAATTACGTTAAGGCAAAGGAGACAATTTAGAAAATTGTAAAATTTAAATTCAATAGAGTTTTGACAATTCACTTATCCCTAGCAAATTTTAAAATTCAAAAAAATGCAAAATTGAAATATTTTGATTTTTAAATTTATTATTATTGTTGTTTGATTTAATTGGTGAGAAAAATATAATATGTGAAAAATATAATATTTCAATATGTTAATTGAACAAAAATATAAGTAATGAACTCAATTGCATAAAATATACTTTAGTTGATAAATATTATAAATAGCAGTCCTAAGTTTCAATGTTATGTTAAACATATATCCCTAGATAGGAGTACAGAGCTTTCTTATTATAGTTGATTGGTTTTGCTTTTTTTTAAGTAATTTTTCTGAAGATTATATAAATTATTTCAAATTGCATTGAGGCAAAGGATACAATTTCGAAAATTGCAAAATTTAAACTGAATAGGGTAGTGACAATTCATTTATCGCTAGCAAATTTTAAAATTCGAAAAAATGAAAAATTAAAATATTTTGATTTCTAAATGTAAAGTGAATGTCGTTTGATTTAATTGATGAGAAAAATATGATATGTGAAAAATATAATATTTGAATATATTAATTGAACAAAAATACAAATAATGAACTCAATTGCATAAAATACACTTTAGTGGATGAATATTATAAATAGGAAACCCAAGTTTCAATGTTGTGTTAAGCATATATCCCTAGATGAGAGTGCAGAACCTTCTTAATACAGTCCTTTGCTTTTACCTTTTCTTAAGTAAGTTGCTAGAAGATTATATAAATCATTTCAAATTGCGTTGAGGTAAGGGAGACAATTTAAAAAATTGAAAAATTTAAATTTAATAGAGTATTGATAATTTATTTATCCTTACTAGATTTTAAAATTCGAGAAATTGCAAAATCAAAATATTTTAATTTTTAAATTTAATGTTAATGTTGTTCGATTTAATTAGTGAGAAAAATTTAATATGTGTAAAATATAATATTTGAATATGTTAATTGACTAAAGATACAAGTAATGGACTCAATTGCATAGCATACATTTTAGTGGATGAATATTATAAATAACAATTCCAAGTTTCAATATTGTATTAAGCATATATATTTCTGGATGCGAGTGTAGAACCTTCTTATTACAATATATTGCTTTTGCTTTTTTTTTTTAAGTAATTTGCTTGAAAATTATGTAAATCACTTCAAATTATGTTGAGGCAAATGAGACAATTTAGAAAATTACAAAATTTAAATTCAACAGAATATTGACAAATCATTTATCCCTAATAGATTTTAAAATTCCAAAAATTGCAAAAATATAATATTTTGATTTTTAAATTTATTATTAATGTCGTTTAATTTGATTGGTGAGAAAAATATAATATTAGAATAAGTTAATTAAACAAAAATAAAAGTAATGGACTCAATTGCATAAAATACACTTTAGTAAATAAATATTATAAATAAGAATTCCAAATTTCAATATTGAGTTAAGCATATATTTCTAAATGCGAGTGCAGAACTTTCTTATTTTAGTGCATTACTTTTACTTTTTCTTAAATAATTTGCCTGAAAATTATGTAAATCACTTCAAATTATGTTGAGGTAAAAGAGACCATTCAGAAAATATCAAAAAGTCTAGGGAAAGGTATATTCAAAATGACCAATGGTGCTTTAACCTTATTGGATCCTCCTTTGGTCCTTGCTAAAATGGTCAATTCATTTGTTTCCAACGTAAATAAGGCAAATCCTCTATGTTCTGACTATAATCAGGATCAATAAATTGCTTGTCGTGTCTAGAATTACACAAGAAATCGCGGAATAATATCTGTAGGTTTCGAGTCTACATTCATACTTGTGCCAACTTCTTGCTACAAAAGATTGTTAAGTCTATTGGAGTCTGTGAATAAGCATGAGAATACAATTTGAGGATGGGCATCTTCCATTGGTTGTCCTCAACTATTTAGTCAATTATATTATTTTATTTTACTTTTAGTTTAAATGGTTTAGGCTTGACCTTGCATAATCAGAGCAATTCTCTTACGTATTATTTATTTAATGACCGGAAAGCCTTTGATTCGATAGATCACTTAAAAACAATAATAAATCTCCATAACCCCTAAGCCTACGAGGAAGGATCGTGACAAACCAAGCACCACACAATATAATAGAAAAAAAGACAATCACATGGAAAGACAAACAAACGATTGAATAAATGATTGTTGATGGCCAAGCGATAGGTGAGACACAAGTGGAGAAAGATTCCACCAGAAGACAATGGCAAGGATGCAAAATATTCCTCGCACAAACACCGAACAAATGATTAAATGTTGGTAACTACCAGAAAACAATCTAAAGGAATGAAAGAGATTAAGCGAAAGAGATACATTTTAATAAACCAAGCGACGGACAATTGATCTCAGGGATGACGAGGGAGGTATCCTTGATCTTATAGTGGCGTGATCCGCCACTATGGTGCGCTGCGGTGCCTAATGTTTTTTTTTGTAATTATTTTTTTGTCGATATTTTTGATCATTTCTAAGAGTTTCAAAAATTAATTTATTTTTCATTCTTTGAACTATTTAAATAAATATTCAAGACACTATATAAGTTATTGGACTCTTCAAGCAAACTCGGCCAACTAGAGCCTAGTGAACTAACCCAAACTAACAACTTAAAAGGCTAACTTAAAGGTGATGAGTTGCAAATGAACCAGTTTAGTTATTCTATTTTTTGTATCGTAGTATATACTGAGCATTTATTCAGATTTTGATGAACAAACCCGAAAACTAGGTTTATGGTATGCAACAATGCCCAATTACAAGCAGGGGTAGCATTTAGACTCTTGGCCCGACTACTTAAGCTAGCTAGTAATAAAGATACTTATTCGGTCTTATACTTTTGCATTTGTGGTTTGAGCGGAGGGTGAGGAACCATATAGGGCGCCCAAAATGAAGATAAACTTGTAGCAAGAATCCCTATCATATCGCCCGAACTTCTGCTGCTGCCGCTTGTTAAAAATTTTGATGCATCATCCAAGCCCTTTGGGCGGTCCAATCTACAGAAGATTTGTGTGTGTATTGTAAGGCCTCGAGTCCAAGTGAACTTCGGCCCACCAAATCCCAAGTCCACTAGTGCCAGCCCATTCAAACTGGCAAAGGGCACCCATCTGCCTAGACGTAGGTGAGCACTGCCCATTTTGTCACCCAGGGAAGCAGTAACATTAAAATCGCTTGCCAGGAGCCACAGATCACTCGTTGTGGCATGTAGTTGGCGCAAGCTTTGAAACAACTCCCTCTGCTTAGAGTTATCAAGAGTTGCATATCTGACAATAAAGAACCGAGGGCCAACCCTCGAAACTGAAACTTGAACTTGGTAGAGCTGAGGATCTTTCTTCATAAAGTTCAAATGCACCTAATCAGATTTCCACAAAATCCGTATTTCACCCCTCGTCCAGCGCAGGGGATTATGTAACTCAATAGGAAGATTAAGGATTCGAACCCCTACAGCAACCTTTTAAATGCCACTAGTATCCGAATTATGCAATGTGCTCCGTGTCCTAATCGTGAGATGATGGCCAGACACAATCTCGGGGCCTCCACGCAAAACAATGTCATAATCATCCTTCTGCTCAAGCTCAACAAAATAAAAATTATTACCGAGGTCAATCAAAGACTACCCTTCGAGCATCACATCTCAGAAAGCCTTCTGATCAGAAATGTATAAATCGCACACTTCCCTAAGACCTTCACGATCAACGCTTCACGCTAGGGAGTCTCAGAGTCCCCTTTTCTCAACTGCAGACAACAGAAAATCGGGACAGTCACCATTGACCAGGTTATCTTCGTCATCAGAAGTCAAGTATTCCTCTAGTGAAGGAGAGGGACCTATTAAAACTCATCTGAAAATTATAACTGAGACATGGGTCACCCCAGAAAGGAGAAAATAATGGAAGGAAATGTTGGTTTATAAGGCTTTGACTGAAGTTCCCGTGCTCAAAAATGGACAAAGAGGGCCAGAGCCAAAATTGCTACGAAGACCACAGAGTAGAGGACATTACAGGAAGGCTTTATTGAGGCAACAATAGAAAATGACCTCGTCTTCTACAATGAACCATTAGAACCATCAAAACTTAGATCCTGCAAAGAGACAAAATTGATCAAACAGAAAGCACCAAGGCTTCTGGGCACTCACTGCACTCTGAGGGGTACCCAATGCCACAATTTCCATTAAGTTTTTGGCATAAGTTTGGAATGTTGAATGAAATTTAAATCTTTTGGATGGAAACAGTTGCCGAGCTTACAAAGATTATTAATAAGTAGACTTCGATAAGAGCCTTTGGGTTCTTCTGGCTCTTGAGGTTTATCAGAAGCTGCACATGCATTCAAGTGACTTCATTTCCCTGACATGGGATAGTTGCTGCTCGGGCAGTTGAAATGA
>JAHOYR010005693.1:0-17843 GCA_023213295.1 Bruguiera hainesii | reverse complement strand
TTCATTTCTTCCTAACAAGGCTCCACCTTTTGTTGCAATAACTCATTTACACTAAATGATCTTGAAAATAGCTTGTCTGCCTATAACAGGCACTATATGCATGGTAACAAGCACATTTATACTCCCTTAGCACAAGGAATCCATTGAATTTCATTAAACAAGGAGTCATTGATGATGACTACCATTTCTTTCAAGTCTTTTCGGTATAATTACTGAATAATGAGACTGTCTCTTCATTTTTTCCAAAGAAGGCTACACCTTTTGTTGCAATAACTCATTCCCACTTAATGATCTTGACAATAGTTTTTATGCCCACAACAGGCACTATATTCATGACAATAAGTACATCTATACAACCTTGGACCAAGGAATCCGTTGAATTTCATTAAATGAAAAGTCATTGATGAAGACTAGCATTTCTTTCAAGTACTTTTGGTTTAATTACAAAATAATGAGGTTGTCCCTTCAGTTTTTCTTAACAATGCTCTTCCTTTTCTTGCAATAACTCATTCAAACTAAATGATCTTGAAAATATCTTGTGTGCCCACAACAGGCACTATATGCATGGCAACAAGCACATCTATACTCCCTTTGAACAAGAAATCTATTGAATTTCATTAAACAAGGAGTCATTGACGATGATTACCATTTCTTTCAAGTATTTTTGGTATAGTTACTAAATAATGAGATCGTCTCTTCATTTCTTGCAAACAAGGCTCCACCTTTTGTTGCAATAACTTATTCACACTTATTGATCTTGAAAATAGCTTGTGTGCCCACAATAGGCACTATATTCGTGGCAACAAGCACGCCTATGCTCCGTTGGAACAAGGAATCTGTTGAAATTCATTAAACAAGGAGTCATTGATGATGGCTAGCATTTCTTTCAAGTGTTTTTGATATAAATACTAAATAATGAGACTGTCTCTTCATTTCATTCTAACAAGGCTTCACCTTTTGTTGTAATAACTCATTCACACTTAATGATCTTGAAAATAGCTTGTGCACCCACAATAGACACCATATTTATGACAACAAGCACATCTATACTCCCTTGGTACAAGGAATGCATTGAATTTCATTAAACAAGGAGTCTTTGGTGATGATTAGCATTTCTTACAAATATATTCTACTTAATTGCAAACTAATGGCATCATCACTTAATTTTTTCCTAACAATGCTCACTTTTTGTTATGATTACCGATTCACACATAATGATCTTAAAATTATCTTTTGTGCCCACAACAAGGACAATATTCATGGCAATAAGCACACCTATTCTCCCTTGGGTAGAGGAATTCGTTGAATTTCTTGAAACAAGGAATCTTTGGTGATGACTAGCATTTCTTACAAGTATTTTCTACCTAATTCCAAACTTATGAGACCATCTCTTCATTTCTTACAAATATTTTCGCCATCAATTGTTGCAATAACTCATTCACACTTAATGATCTTATGTGCCCATAATAGGCACTATATGCATGACAACAAGCACATCTATACTCCCTTAAAACAAGGAATCCTTTCAATTTTATTAGACAAGGTGTCATTGAAGATGACTACCATTTCTTTCAAGTATTTGTGGTATAATTATTGAATAATGAGACTGTCACTTTTGTTTCTTACTAACAAAATGCACCTTTTGTTGCAATAACTCATACACACTTAATGATCTTGGAAATAGCTTATGTGTCCACAACAAGCACTATATCCATGACAACAAGCACATTTATATTCCCTTAGAACAAGGAATCCATTGAATTTTGTTAAACGAGATGTCATTGATGATGACTAGCATTTCTTTTAGGTACTTTTGGCTTAATTACTAAATAATGAGACTCTTTCTTCATTTCTTCCTAACAACGCTCCACCTTTTGTTGCAATAACTCATTCTCACTTAATGATCATGAAAATAGCAATGATCGTGAAAATAGCTTGTGTGCCCACAACAAGAATAGATCCTCATAAGCTTGTTGAGGTAATGGTACAAGAGTAACGGGTTTTTCATTCATTACAAAGGAATATTGATTCTTAAAGCCATCATGCATAACTCGCTCCTTAAATTGCCATGACCTTCTTAATAAAATATGGCCCATCTGTATAGGTACAACATCACATAAAACTTCATCATGGTACCTTCCGATAAAAAATGACATAGCACTTGCTTATTTACCTTGACTTCACCACTCTTATTAAACCATTAAAGCTTGTGTGACCTAGGATGCTTCATAGTAGGTAAATTTAGCTTTTCAACCATAGTTGTGTTAGCAATATTAATGCAACTTCCACCATCAATAATCACACTACATACCTTATCTTTGATAAGACACCTCATTTGAAAGATATTATCTTATTGCACCTCATTTTCTTTCTTTACTTGTTTGTATATTCAATCCTCACCTTGTGACAATAGCTACTCCATTAACCGGATACTCCTTTCCATCACTTTCACCCTCTAATGATGGCACAGAATTATTATTTGATTCACTTGCAGTTTCAGCATCACCGTTATCTCGTAAGATCATTGCATGCTTATTTGGACATTTAGATGGAATATGATCCCTGCCCAAATACTTAAAACATTTAACATCTCTATTTTTACTTGGTTGGGGGTCAAAATCACCTACCTCCTTGTTAGAACCCACATTATTGTTCTTGCATAGCTCTACTTTGGACTTGTAATTAGCCTTCTCTTCCTTTTTGCTCCAATTTGGCTTCCAAGATGAGATAGAACCCAAATTTGGCCCAAACCGTGTGGAACCCTTTCATTTAAGTTGTCTTTCAACTTTCATTGCTATATGTACCATGTCCTTTAATTCCATATAGTGTTGCAATTCAACTACATTGGTTATGTCTCTATTTATCCCTTGTAGAAATTGAGCCATGGTTGCCTCTCTATCTTCTTCTACATTTCCTCTAATCATGACAATCTCCATCTCTTTGTGGTAGTCCTCCATACTTTTAGTGCCTTGAGTGAGCCCTTGCAACCTTTGGTACAACTCCTTGTAATAGTGATTAGGGACAAATCTCCTCCTCACGATAGCCTTCATCCCCTCCCATGTATCAATCAGCCACTCACAATTCCTTCCCTTAGTCAAAACAAGTTGATCCCACCAAATAATAGCATAATCAATAACTTCAACGACAACAAGTTTTACCTTTTTCTCCTCAGAATAGTTGTGGTAGTTCAAAACCAAATCAACCTTTTTCTCTCATTCTAAGTACACATTAGGATCATTTCTACCTTGAAATGAAGGAATTATCATTTTAATACTGCCTAAATCATAGTCATAGGTTCCTTGCCTCCCAAAATCTCTCTGATCCCTTATATTGTTGGTAATTCTAACCATGATAGTTCGATCATCAAATTCATCATCTTTTACATCGTTTTCATTGTCATAGGCACATCTTAATTACCTTCTTGCTTTTGGAGCCTCATATTCCCCACGCCTCTTTTGCAACTCTACTATTGTATGAGCTTGGTCCTCCATCCTCTCCCTCATATCATCCAATCTAGCATTCATACGCTCAAGTTTTACCTTTTTCTTCTCAGAATAGTTATGGTAGTTCAAAACCAATTCAACCTTTTTCTCCTATTCTAGGTATGTATTAGGATCATTCTTACCTTGGAACTGAGGAATTGTCATTTTAATACTGTCCAAATCATAGTCATAGGTGCCTTGCCTCCCAAAATCTCTTTAATCCCTTTTATTATTGGTAGTTCTAACCACGATAGTTCGATCATCAAATTCATCATCTTTTACATCATTTTCATTGTCATAGGCACGTCTCAATTGCTTTCTTACTTTTGGAGCCTCATATTCCCCATGCCTCTTTTGCAACTCTGCTATTGTATTAGCTTGCTCCTTTATCCTCTCCCTCATATCATCAAATCTAGTATTCATGCACTCAAACTATTATTGCATAGCTTTTATCTTGAAGGACACATCACAAACTCCCTTCTGAGCTACCCCTTTGTCTATGGATGTCATAGTATTAGTTTTGTACAAAATGATTAAGATACCTCACTAAACACTCTCTCACATGTTTCACTCAAAACAAGAGATGTCACTCTCCCTCATGTTTAGACTTTTTATGGCTTTTTCTTAATATGAATTTGCATTCTTGCCTTTTACCACTTAAACAAACTAAATCAAAAGGATTGATTTCGAATAGAATAAGATAAATGACTAGAATTGAATTAATTAGAGAACAAGGAGTAAAAAAAAAAAGGACAATAGATATTAAGACAAACGAATTTAATGAGCTAAACTCACAAAAATCAGGATAGAGGGCTAAACCTAGAGGACAAACTTGATAACAAAACTAGAAAATAAATGGTAGAATTAGGGTTGAGTAAGAAAACTATATTATTATTGTGGCCAATATGATTAAACTATTAACTTTTATCAATAACTTGAATTTGATGCCTTCTTGTTTTTGTTCCTGTTCTTTTCTTTTTCTTTTGTTTTTTTTTTCTTTTCCTTTACTCAACACAAAACAATAGTAGAATACTTAGACACAGTAATTGGAATTGTAATTAACATGTTTTTTATAGTTATAATCTCAAATAAACAAGCAAAGAGATAAGGATTGCAAACAAACATATTAATGCATTTGAATGGTAATGCGCTTAATAGATAAAGTAAATAGAAATAAATAAATCATAAGGTAAAAAATTGAAGAATAAGTTGATCCAACCTGATTTAGAACTCGGCTCTGATACCAACTGATGCAGAAAACCCCAAAGAGACGTGGCTTAGGGACCTAACACACACAAGGAATCAAAGAATAACTAGGAAAGTTAAATCAGACTTTAATAACACAAACCCTAGACCTAACATTCAAAAGGAATACAAGCCTAGGGTATTTCAGAAGGATATGGATGCCACACTCAAAAAAAGAAAGGAATTAGAAGTGAAAAATCGGGTTGAACACCACAAGAAAAAGTACCTCTTGATAAGCTTTTTAGTTCTCAAAAGAAACAACAGAGGAAACCCTTTCTTTTTATTTCACTCAAAATTGTTTGATGCTCCATAGCATATAAAGAGGTGCTTATTTATAGGCTAAGATAGCAATCCTAAAGAGACACAAATTCCTACTTAGGAAAAATCCTTATTTAGGAAGAATTCCTATCTAGGGAAAAATTCTTACATAGATAATAAACTCCTAATTAGGAGTGAATGCTATTACTTAATCCTAACCCATTAAGTACTTCAATCATATTAATAAGGCATAGACTCTCTTTCAAGTTTCAATTCGAACCATTTTAAACTTGGTTGACTTGAATGTCCTTAATTAGCCCATTTAGTGCTTCTTTCATCTTTTTGGATCTGACTCACGTTATTAGGCCTTATAGAATGTTTAATAGATCTCTTGCATCATTCGAAACCTTCCACCCATCATTTCTAAGGTTCTAATCAATATGATAGGTTTTAACCCATTCTTTACTCTTTCTAAAAATAGGATAGGTAACCATAATAAGAATTTTCCTTCTAAAATATATTTTAACTATCTTCTTTAGTAAAGAATTTTGAGAAGAATATGTCTTCATATCTTTTAAAATGAGGCAAATCTAGACATCTCAAATTAATGAGTTGCTCATAAGTATTGTCTAGTAATATGGTAACTATACTAATAAAACGATTAGTAATTATATATATATATTAGTGTATTAATACTATCAATAAGTTGTATTTCTTACTTTTTTTTAGTGTATTAATACTATCAAGAAGTTGTATTTCTTACTTTTTTTCTCATAATAGAAAAGATTTGAATTTTAGTTTCTTTCAATAAATAGAAATCCATTGGCTATAAATCTTGTTATTTGAGGGATAGAATTGCACTTAAATTTTGTAGTAGTGACAAATATCATCATATAATGGAGTAAAATGAGAATATGATGTTTAGACATCTCATCTAAATTCCATTCTACGATGCTACTACTATCATATTGTACATAATTGTACTTAAGTTGTTCCTTTAATAAGAGGTCTACAGGAGTTGATTTCAAAAAATATAATTTTATTAGGACTTTATTAAAAGTCATTTTATTAATATTCCTTAATTACTTCTTATAAGAAAGTGATAGACCTTTTTATATTGGATTTTGTTCTAATAAGAATATTTCTTGAAATTTATCCATATAATCCTCGATTCCCAAAAATTATTTTTCTTTAATCTGTTCTTCTTTTCCTAAAATAGAGACTTCTTTTTCTTTTAATCCAAGATTTTTATCTTTTGATTATTTCATCAACCAATTTTGACTGCACAAGATTTTTACCTCACATATTATCATTTATTCTTTGGAAGGCATGGGTATAAATAAAACTTTTTTTTCTATTTTTGCTTTAAGATATTTTCCATATCTATGTGTTTCAAGAGTTTATTCATTTATGTGTGATCTTATACTGCCAAGACAGGAATGATATCAGAGCCTAGAACTGTCTAGAGTGTTAAGGAAAGTTTTAGGTTATTTGTGTCTTATAGTTAAAACCCCAAGTTGCGCTGCCATTATGCTCGTGTTTTCCATACATAATGTCTAAATGGAACTATAAATATTGTTTTGTTCTTGTCTTTTTCATGAATCAAGATTTGCCAATAACTAGACTTCATATCAAATTTGAAAAATATTTGGCTTCATAAAGTTTGATGATCATTTTGAGTGAATTAGTCCTTACAACAAAAGGAAAAACCTTATCAATAAGAAATGAAGTAGCAAACTCATTCTACCATCCAATACTAGTGAAAAAAACTTATTCAAGATCAACTTATTCCTTTGTTTGATGAAATTTAATGGATTTAAAGTGCCAAAGTTGTAAGGACATGTTTGTCACAAGTTTGGTGTACGCACAAAAGTTAGTTTCATGATGATTTTGTGTGTATAAGTCTTTGCAATGGAAGGAGAAGGCTTGTTAGCAAGAAATAAAGTGATGCTCTCATCCTTTAGAATTAAACCACTCTTTACTAGTATTCAATGTAGGCAAAAGTAGTTTAAAGATCATTTTGTGTGTATAAGCCCTTGCAATGAAAGGAGAAGCTTTTCTTAGTAATAATTGAACTGACAACAATATCCTTTGGAATTGAACCATTCAGTACCTCTCACAAAAACTATTCAAGATCAATGACTCCTATTTTTGATGGAATTCATTGGATTCAGAGCGTGAAAGGTGTACGAACATGCATGTTGATATTATAACATTTATTGTAGAAGCAAAAGTAAATTTTATGATCATTTTATGTGAATGAGTACTTATGACAAAAGAAAAAGTCACGTTATTTGGAATTGAAGTGATGGACTATTTCTTTAGGAATTGAGCCATTTAATACTAGCAAGAGAAATTGATCAAGAATAATGACTCCTTTATTTAATAGATTGGAATAAATTCAAGATACCAATGTGTAAGGATGAGTTTGTCACAATGAGTAGAATGTTTGGTGAAACACAAAAGTTAGTTTCAAGATTGTTTGTATGAAAAAGTCCATGTATCAAAAGGTGAAACTTGTCAATAAGAAATTATGTGACTGCCCCATCCTTTAGCAATTGGACCATTTAATTTTTGTAAGAAAAGCTAATTAAAATTAATGATTTCTTTGTTTAATGGAATTTAATGAATTCAAAGTTCCAAATGATGCATAAAACCCCAAAAAGATATGGCTTAGGGACCCAATGCATGCAAGGAATCAAAAAATATCTAGAAAAACTAAATTAAATTTTAATAATACAAACCCCAGACCCAACATTCAAAGGAACATGAACTTATGGTATTTAAGAAAGATATGAATGCCACACTCTATAAAAGAAGGGAATTAGGAGTGACAAGTCAAATTGAACGCCATAAGAAGAGATACTTCTTGATAAGTTTTTTAGTTCTCGGAACAATCGAATAAGAAAACTCTTATTTTTTATTTCTCACAAAGTTGTCTAATATTCTAAAGCTTACAAGGAGGTGCCTATTCATAGGCTAAGATAGCAAAATCTTTTTCATCAAAGGTAGAGTTTTCTTCTTCTCCAAGAAGATTTACTTCTAAATTTGATTTATCTTCTAATAAGAAGTTATGCATTAGTGACCTTTTAAGGTCTTTATCTATAGATAATTCTTAAATTTTTTATTTCATTTTGCATTTACTAGAATAATGCCTTATTTTTTCACATCTGTAATAGACAATTGTTTTCTTTTTCTTTTTCTATGGACTAGACTTTTCTTTTCTTTTAACTTTTCCTTTCCATGAAAAGGATTTTTTTTAGTATGAGTTTATAATCCTTCCTTCTGAATTCTTTAGGATATTTCATGGGTGGATAATTCATATATTCACAAAAGTCTCCTAGGGATTTTTTACCCTATATCTTTTCATTTTGTAATTACCTATGCAATTTTTATCTCATTATAAAGTTTAACCCTTTCTACTGCAACTTCTACAACTAATTCTCCATATTTAAAACTAGGGTACTCAATAACTTCTCTATGATAAAATTTTAACCTATATTTTGCCCTTTCAACAAATAGGGTAGGTAACTTAAACAAAAATTTTTCTTTTAAAAAAATACTTTGACTATCTCCTCTATTAAAATTTTTAAAAAAGAATACATCTTTATACCACTTAAAGTAAGACAAATCTAGACATCTCAAATTAGGGAGTTTCTCATATGTTTTGTCTACTAATAAGGTAACTATACCAACAAAATGGTTAGTAATTGTACAAATTAGTGTATTAACACTATCAACAAACTGCATCCCTTACTTATTTTTATAACATTAAATATCTAGAACTTAACTTCTTTTGATAAATAAAAATTTCATTAGTCATTAAGTTGTCTAGTAAAACTATTTATAATGAGTCTTGCTATTTAGGAGTCAAAATTACCTCTTTTAGATTTGTGGTATTAGTAAACATCATCATATAATGTAATACAATGAGAATCTAATTTTCTAAAATTTCATTTAAATTCTATTCACGATACTACTTTTATCATATTATACGTAATTATACTCAAATTATTCCTTTAATAAGAGATCGATTAGTGCTAGTCTAGTATAATATAATTTTTTTAGGACTTTATTAAAAAGAAAAGATACTTTTGTGTTAGGAAAAGAGGAACAAATTATAGAAGAAGAATCAAATGCTAAGAATTATGTGGATAAAATTCAATAAATATTTTTATTAGAACAGAATTTAGTTTGAAAAGATCCATCATCTTCTTACAAGAAGGAAAGTATGGAAAGTAACAAAATAACTTTTCATAAAGTCCCAACAAAAAGAACTGTGCTATAAAGTCCAAATATTTTCAAAATTCGATAATGAAAAAAGATAAATACAAAATAGCATTCACAGTTCTATTTAGACATTGTGAATGGAATGTAATACCTTTTGGGTAAAAACATGTACCCTTTGAATTTTAAATAATCATGAATGAAATATTTAATACTTTTTAGTATTTACTATTATTTATATTAATGATATGTTAGTATTTTTTTAACCTAATTGAATAACACTTTAAACATTTAAACCTATTTTTTAAGGTCATTGAAAAAACTGGTTTAATCGTATCAACCAAAAGATGAAGTTATTCCAAAGCAAAGTTAGATTTCTTCGTCAAGAGAAAGAGAGATTTATTCAATTTTTTCAGAGTAAGGTAAACATAAATATTTACAAGAAAAGATAAATACACTTGTAATGCAAATTAAAATATAGGAGTTATAGAAAAAGCTAGAAAATATGGTTTGTGCAAAAGTTTCTACTACTTTTTGGGATAGAAAGAAGCATATGGTAAAATTTCTATATGAAGTGACTTTTAAAGAAAGTCAAATACCTATTAAAGTTAGGCCCGTAACTATAGGACTAAGGCATTTAAAGGTCTATAAAGAAGAAATAGATAACATCTTAGAAAAAGGGCTTATTAAAAAAGGTAATAGTCCCTAAAGTTGTCTAATATTTTATGTGAAAAATGCTGCAGAATTAGAGTGAAGAGTTTCATGATTGGTTATTAATTATAAGTCTTTAAATAAGGTCTTAAGATGGATTAGATATCGTATACCTAATAAAAAAATGATTTGTTAAATAGACTATATGAAACTCAAATATTTTCAAAATTTGATATGAAATCTACTTATTAGCAAATAAATACAAAATAGTATTCGTAATTCCATTTGAACACAATGAATGCAATGTAATGTCTTTTGAGTTAAATAATGCACCCTTCAAAATTATAAAAAAAAAATGAATGAAATATTTAATATTTATTCAACACTCATTATTGTTTATATTAATGATTGTTAGTACTTCTCAAAATTATTGAACAACACTTTAAACACTTAGACTGATTTTTAAAGGTTATTGAAAAATCTGGTTTAGCCTTATCAGCCAAAAAGATGAAGTTATTCCAAACTAGAATTTGATTTATTGGCCACCTCATTAAAAATGGAACTATTATTCTTATCGATTGAGTAATTGAGTTTACCTCTAAATTTCTTAATGAAATTAGAGAAAAACAACAATTGTAAAGGTTTTTACATTGTTTGAATTATATTGTAAAATTTTATAAAGAATTAGGTTATGATGCTAAGCCTTTGTTTAAAGGTTACAAAAAAATCCTCTCGAATAAATGGATGAACATACGAAGGTAGTTAAAAAGATAAAATGAAAGACAAAGGAGCTGTTATGTCTTAGCCTCCCTCATCCTGATATTTTCAAAATAGTTGAAACTGATGTATTAGAAAAAGGGTTATGGAAGAATCCTTAAGCAAAGGATTAATTCAAAATAAGCAAAGGATTGAGTTAGAGTTAATTATTCTACTATTAAAAAAGAAATTGTCATTGGACTATGTATTAAAAAATTTGAAAGTGATCTTTTATGTCAAAAATTTCTTCTAATAATAAATTGTAAGGTAGTAAAAAATATTCTTACTAAAGATGTTAAAAACATTGTATCTAAACAAATCTTTCTTAGATGGTAAGGAATACTTTTTGTATTTGGTTTTGATATTGAGTTTATTAAAGGAAATTCTAATTTTTTACCAAATTTCCTAACTCATGAATCTTTGCAAGGAACTAAGACATGAGTAAAAGGAATCTCATAAAAGGGTCTTAGTTCCCAACAAAGTTGATTAACTCATCAACTAAAGATGCAAAAGCAAAAGATGTTGATAAACTTCATAATGATACTTATAAGCGAGTTTTGGATAAATTCATTACATATCTTTTAATTCTAAAACACATAAATTTTTTATGTGCTATTGAAAACAATTATGCTCAATTTAGACTTAATGAGATTGCTAGTTTTTATCTTAAAAATGATATATATCCTCATAATATGATGAAGGATTACATGTATTATCAATAGAGACTACATAAAACAGACTTTGTGGCTAGTGAACTTCTAAAAAAAGCATATGGATTTGAATCTAGGTATGGCTTTAAAGATTAGACCTACACCAAATTCAAAATAAAGAAGATTTTTTTAACTAGAAAATTGGTAAGGGGATCTCTTTAGCTACAAAGAATTGAAGGAATGATGAAAGGTTAAAACCTATAATTATTTTAATTATATAAAAGTATAGGAAAATGCTTTATTATATGAAAATAGGTAGAGAAAATTTAGTTAGTTCATTCAAATATGTCTTTTGAATGATCCAAAAAATTTCCAAATTGGTTTAAAACTTGGTTTTTTAAGTGGGGGTTACATCATCTAACCCTACCAAGCAAAGTGAGAACTATTTATGAACAATTTTATGAAGTAAATGAAGAGGTTAAAGACCCATTATTAGTATTCAAAGCATGGTATCATGTCCCTTGGATCATTAAATGAGACTACATAATTATGGTCTAACTAGTTAATATCCTAGATGTTGATATTAGGCATGTTGAATGGTTTGCAAGATGGATTAATATTTGATGGTGGGAGAATTTGACTTTTTTTTATAATGAAGTCTATACATGAAAAGCAGTCATTTGCATAAATGGACTTAAGACTCCACCACCAAAGCCCACTCCTACTAGTCTCGAAGAGATAGCAAATACTTTAATGAAATCTTTATCAAAGTAGAAGCTATTCGAAATGATGATTACTTTGCTCCAACCAAATCAAGACACTTAAGCAAAGTAATTTGAAAGCAATTAATGGGACATCAATAATGATATTATGCAAGATTCTCAGGACTCACATGAGTTGTAAAAGGCAAAAAGATAAAGAATATTTGATGAAAAGGTTGCCACTAAGATAGCTTTAATAAACTACTTTAACAAAAGTAAAGGAGGAAAAGACAACTCACTTTGCAAAGGAAGATTCCTTTAATTATGATTATTACCTTTGTATAAATAAGACCTGTCGACTACTCTAAAGGTATAGTCCAATTTTCTTTTCTCTCTCTCTCTCTCTCTCTCTCTCTCTCTCTCTCTCTAAGCTTGTATCTCCTTTCTTTTGTAAATTATGAGCTTGTAATGGTGTTTGGTGTTCAATGAAAGCTTTGTTTCTGCAAGTATTTAAATTATGTTATTATTTGTTTTAAATTTTTTTCTTTTATATCATTATACTTTATTTAGTTACTTAAATTAGTTTCTATATATATGTTTGAGATCATATGCTGCCAAAATAGGAATGGTATCAAAGCCTTCTTTCCAGGTAAAGATTGACCTTTTAAGTAGTTGAAAAGTTTATACTTATTAGTGTCTTATTGTTGAAACCCTAAGTCATGCTACCTTTATACTTGTGTTTGTCATGTGTAGGTGTGTAGGGTTGTGGCTTAAGAAGTTGACAATAATATGGTGAGGCATGGATAGGTTAAGACCTAATCAACTATTTATAAGTGATAGTTCTTTTAATAGAAATAAAGAAATAATATTAAGTGAAAATTTAGATAATAATTATTTACGAAATTGGACTCTTCCTTCTTCTCTATCTTCCTAGGTTTATAAACAAAGAAGTTTCTTTTCTAAAGTTGATTATGTGATAAAAACCGTTGAAGAAGTCTTACGCTTAACTTAGGGTTATTAGCTCATATCAACAAAAGTATAAATTTGTCCATATTGAGATGATACAGGTAGTACAAAAACTTGCAACTAGATTAGGTTTAAATAACTCAACAATTATATGTGTTAGAGAGAAAATACAAAATCGCTTCCATGACTCCTTATTTGGTTTCTTATTTTATGAACTTTACCTTATCATTATTATATCTTAATTCGATTCATACTTTATATTTAGATATTAAAACTGAACGATTTGATATGATTCCTACTTAGAAAATCCTTTTTTATAAGATACATTATAAGGTTATGAACACTACTATCCCATTGGTCCCTTTAGTTTTATTAAACCTTTTTAAGCTAAATTATGCTTCAATTCTTATGAGATTATGAATGATAGACATATTGTCCCCCTCCTGACTATGTGCCCACTAGCACTATTTTGCACACTAATAGGTCAAAATCTAATGTTTTGGTTCTAAAAACAATTTGTTGGGATTAGGTTAAGTTACCTGTAAAGTAGATGCTAGAAAAAGTAGTTAAACCTGTTAAACAAGTTAATAGTCAAACGGTAGAAATAATTGAATTCAAAGATAGGGATGTCAAAACCTAATTTGTTCTATTTAGAAGTGTGAGGTTAAACCTTGAAAAGGTAATAGAAAAGGATAAACCTAGATTCTTTATCTCCTTGGTGCCAATTACTAACCTAGAAGGTATTAGAAAAATAAGAGAGTAGGTCTATCAACCTCAATGACATAACCAAACTCCTGGGCCTAGGTCCCCTTCCTTATTTGATATGAGATATCATGAATGAAAATAGGAGTTTATATGTTCTCAAAGTAATCAATGAGATAGATGAAAAGGTAAAAAGGTATTTTACTCTCTTAAGAATACTATAAGAAAAAAAAAAGTTTTTTATGACTTTCAATGTAAAATAATGAGAAATTTGACATGAACGTCATAAGATATATACTGATGGTATAAGAGTTGTAGATTTTTTCACATAGTTGGAAAAGAAAAGGCCTTTCCCAAAATTTTCTATCCTAGAGGATTGTATGGTCTTTAAGAAAGCATATTAAGAATATGTTACAAGAAAAGGAAGAACAATAATTAACAAAAGAATTTAGAATCAATATTATTTGGTATTAGGACAAACCATAAAAGGATTAAAAGAAAAGATGCTTCTATACTAGGAAAAGAAAAATAGATTACAAAAGAAGAATTAAAGGCAGGGTATTATATGGATAAAATTTAGGAAATGTTCCCTAAAAGACTTTTGTGAACAGATGGTTATAAACTTATGAAATATCCTAAAAAATTCAAAAGGAAGGGTTATAAACCTATCTCTCAAAAGAAATCCTTTTATGAAAAGGAAAAGTTAAAAGAAAAGAAAATGCCTAGTCCATAAAAAAGGAAAAAAAAAATAGTTGTCTATTATAGATGCAAAAAAGTAAGGTATTATTCTAATAAATGCAAAACGAAACAAAAAATTCAAGAATTATCTATAGATGAAGACCCTAAGAGGTCACTAATGTATATTTTTTTATCAGAAGATGAATTAGACTTAAAAGTAGATATTCTTGAAGAAGAAGAAGAAAACTCTACCATTAAAGATTCTGGTAATAGCTGTAATAATTAATGCAACTATTATCAAGTTTTATAAAAATGAAATGACTCATTAGTCGTTACAAAAGAAGATAATTTGATTTTGGATCTTACTTTAGTAGGTATTTGACTTTCATTAGAAGTCACTTCATACAATAAGTATAGTGCATGCTTCTTCTTATCCCAAAAAATAGTAAGAACTTTTGCACAAGCTATATTTTCTAACTCTTTTTTGTAATTCTTGTATTTCAACTTGTATAAGAAGAATATTTATCTTTTCTTGTAAATATTTATCTTTTTATCTCACTCTAAAGAGATTGAATAAATCTCTCTTTTCTCCTTATCAATTTTTGAAATGCATCAATTTCCTTATATTGAGATGCAATTATAAATTTAAAGGTAATAATGTTTCCATCTATTTCTAAGAAAATTCTTTTATTGCTAATTTCCTTAATAGGATATAGCATGTGCAATAAAAGATTTCCCAAAATAACATCCCATGACAAGTTTTTAACTAGTATGAATGAATTTTAGTACAAATTTCATTGGTGCATATAGTAGCTTGTGATAACTTGTATTAATAACAAGCTTACTTTTATCAACAATGTTTAACACTTTTGTTGTTTTTGAAAAGTATTTTGAATAAACTATTCCTTCATTAATACAATTCATATTTGCATCAGAATTAATTAAGACAATAGTTGAAAAGATATACTCTTGATTAACTACTATTGTAATTTGACTATGCCACTTATGGGTAATTACCCTATCATGCAATTAACATATTGAAGAGTACTTAACTCTTCTTTCAAAGAAGTATTTGGAATGTCTAGAGGTTTATTTATTTTATCAAACAAATTCTAGAACTAAAACTCTTTCTCTTAATGATTTTATTTTAGTTTTTAATTGATTATTTTCAATTTCGAACTCTCTAATCAAAAGTTCTATTGTTGTTACTCGAATTTTTAAACTAGAATGATTATTTCCAACTCTTTGAATAACAATTTTCAAACTATAATCTTCTTTTTGTTCTTAAGCTTCAGTCTTATTTCAAGATAGATAAAGATATTTCTCTAACTATTTTCTTTTTTCTTTTGGATTTGTAATCTTATAAAAAAGATCCAAAATGAAATTATCTTTTTTTTTTTTTGTAGGGACTAATAAGTCATTACGTTTACACAAAACTTAATAATAGTTGCACTGATTGTTACAACTATTACTAAAATCTTCAAAGGGAAAGTTTTCTTTTCCTTTAAGAAGATCTACTTCTAAATCTAATTCATCTTCTAATAAAAAGATATGTATTAGTAACCTTTTAAGGTCTTCATTTATAAATAATTTTTGAATTTTTTGTTTCATTTTGCATTTATTAGAATAATCCTATAATAGACAACTATTTTCTTTTCTTTTCCTATGAACTGAGTTTTTTTCTTTTCTTTTAACTTTTCCTTTTCATAAATGGATTTCCTTTAAGGTATGGGTTTATAACCCTTCATCCTAAAATTTTTAGGATATTTCATAGGTGGATAACGCATTTATCCATAAAAGTCTCATAAGGTCTTTTTACCCTATATCTTTTCATTCTGTAACTACTTATGTAGTTTTATCTCATTATAGAGTTTAACCCCTTTTATTATAACTTCTCTAGCTAATTCTCCGTATGAACAACTGGAGTAATTAATAACTGCTCCATGATAGGATTTTAACCTATTTTATACCCCTTCACTAAATAAAGTAGATAATCCAAATAAAATTTTTGCCTTCTATAAAATACTTTGACTTTCTTCTCAAGTAAAAACTTTTAAAACTGTTGTTCCCACAGCCTTGTATGGGTTGTAATTGTTGTCAACTAGGGTTAAGTGTGATAATCAAGTTACCAGTTGAAGTGAAGTTACCAGTGAGTGTACTTTGTGATAATCAAAGTGCAATTGATCTTAGCAAGAATCCAGTTCAACATTCAAGGAGCAAGCATATTGACATCCGGTATCACTTTATCAAGGATCAAGTGGAAGAGGGCACAATTCAGTTGGAGTATGTCGGCACTAAAGATCAAATATCAGATATTCTAACTAAACCTCTATCCACAGAGCTGTTTGAAAAGCACAGAATGAGTCTATCTGTGCAAATGCCTCCTCAAGCCTGAAGTTCAGGTGAATCCTCCATCTCTACTTTGCAGGTTTTTCAAATTTGTAATTAGTTGGCAAAGGGGGAGAGAAGCAACAGTGCAGGGGGAGCTGTTAAGGAAAGGGGAGTGCATATTTAGGGGGAGTTGTAATCCATCTGCTTCTGGATTATTACTCTAAGAAGATTATGAAGGACTGTTGCGTAATGGTTTTTGTTGTGAGTGTTGCCAACAATTACAAAGGGGGAGATTGTTGTTCCCACAGCCTTGTATGGGTTGTAATTGTTGTCAACTAGGGTTAAGTGTGCAAGAAAGTAAAGCCACATTGAAGGGCAAGAAAGTAAAGCCATATGGAAAGGCAAGAAAGTAAAGTCACATTAAAGGGCAAGAAAGTAAATCTGCTGTGTAAGGGTAAGAACGTAAATCTGCCATGTAAGCCCTATTAGGGTTTCATGGAAGAAAGTATATAAAGGCCTTGGAAGACAAAACAGAGAGGAGGGCCAACACAATTGAATAAACAGCAACCCTACAGCAACCGGCCAAAAGGTAGAGAGAGCAGAACGACAAGAGATCAGAAACAACACCACCAGGAGAGCAAACCAGAAACGTCACCACCGGGAGAGCAAACCAGAACGTGTGACGTCCTGCAAGCAAACCAGAAACGCCTCCTGCAAGCAAACCAGAAACACGTCCTGCAATCAAACCAGAAATGCCTCCTGCAAGCAAACCAGAAACACATCCTGCAACCAAACCAGAAACGCACAACCAGCAAGAGGAGAAATAAGAAACAGACCACCCGGAAGAGAAGACAGCAAACCTGGTATCCGTGAGACCACCCAGAAGAGAAGACAGCATACTAGAAGCGTGAGGCAGGCCGAGAGACGTGAACCAGAAAAACCAGTAGTGTGAGGCAGGCCAAGAGACGTGAAACAGCAGACTAGGAGCGTGAGACTAGAACGTGCAACGGTGTGACTGATCAGAAGCGTGGGGCAGGCCGTGAGACGTGAAACTGCAGACCAGAAGCTTGAGTGCAAGCTGTGAAACCGTGAGACGGTGAAAGCAGGAGATGTGTGAGACAACCTAGAGAAGGGATTCAAAGAAGCATTGGAAGGAACTCAACGTATTTTCAGATTTCTTCAAGAGAGGTTAGAGA
>JAHOYR010005679.1:5675-23420 GCA_023213295.1 Bruguiera hainesii | reverse complement strand
CCTATCTCGTGTTATTGGGCCTTTTAGAATGTGCAATGGACCTCTTGCATCAATTGAAACTCTAACTCGTGTTATTGGGCCTTCTGGAATGTGCGATGGACCTCTTGCTTCAATTGAAGTTCTAGCTCGTGTTATTGGGCCTTCTTGAATGTTCAATGGACTTTTTGCATCCTTTGAAGCCTTCCACCCTTCATATCTACGGTTCTCATCATTCCCCCTTTCCTCAAAAAGATTCATCCTCGAATCATCACCTTGTTTATACTTGATGACGTAGGGAAAAGTCTGAATGAATTTGATCCACTTGGCATGCCTTCTGTTCAACTTTCCTCGTACAAGTAGGATAGGAACTGCACAATGACTCATGCTTTCCCTCACATATCCTTTGAAAATAGGTTCTTCAGCCTGTCTTTTATGCTCCTTTGTCTTCTCAAGATTACTATGATATGCTGGCCGGGTTGGGATGGATGAACCAGGGATGAAAACAATTTGATTCTTAATTCCTCTCTTAGGTAGCAATCCACTTGGAACATCATCATGAAATTCATATTCAAATTCCTGCAATAGAACAACCATAGTACTAGGCAAAGATGGTGCAAGCTTGTTAGTGTTAAAAGAAGCCTTTTTGTACAAAAGTACGATCATAGGTTGTATGGCAAAAATTGCTCTTTTGGCATCACTTTCTTTTGCATAGAAACTTTCTGTTTTCTTCTCTTTCTCTTGTGTTCTCACATTTTCTGCTCTCTTTCCTCTTTTTTCAATCTCTCCTTTCTGTTGACTCTTATTTTTAATCCTCAATTGATCCTCATATGCTTGTTGAGGTGATAATGGTACAAGAGTGACGGTTTTTTTATTCATTACAAAGGAATATCGATTCTTGAATCCATCATATATAACTCGCCTGTCAAACTGCCATGGCCTTCCTAATAGAATATGGCCTGCTTGCATAGGCACAACATCACATAAAACTTCATCACGATACCTTCCAATAGAAAATGACACGAGCACTTGCTTATCTACCTTAACTTCACCATTCTCATTCAACCATTGAAGCTTATATGGCCTAGGATGCTTCATAGTAGGTAAGTTCAACTTCTCAACCATAGTTATGCTAGCAACATTAGTGCAACTCCCACCATCAATAATCATACTACATACCTTATCTTTGACAAAACACCTTGTCTGAAAGATGTTATCTCGTTGCACCTCGTTTTCTTCCTTCACTTGCACATTCAATGCTCGCCTTGCGATGAGAGCTACTGGATTAATTGGATAATTCTCTCCATCACTTTCACCCCTTGTTGATGGCATAGAATCATCATCTTCATGGTCATAGGCACGTTTCAACGCCCTTCTTGCTTTAGAAGCCTCATATTCTTCATACCTTCTTTGCAACTCTGACATTGTATTAGCTTGCTCCTCCATCATCTCTCTAATATCATCAAATCTGGTATTCATGTGCTCAAATTGTTGTTGCATAGCATTGATCAAGAAGGACATGTCAACAGCTCCCTCTTGAGCAGCACCTTTGCGTTTTGAAGTCATTGTTTTTTTTTTTTTTTTTTTTTCGTTGATCCTTCTTTTTTCTTTTTTTTTTTTTCCTTTTTTTCCCTTTTTCTGATTTAGAGCCAGGCTCTGATACCAACTGATGTGGAAAACCCCAAAAAGACGTGGCTTAGGGACCCAACACACACAATGAATCAAAGAACAATCAGGAAAGCTAAATCAGAGTTGAATAACACAAACCCTACACCCAATATTCGAAGGAACACGAACCTAGGGTATTCAAGATGGATATGGACGCCACACTCCAGAAAGGGAAGGAATTGGGAGTGATAAGTCGATTTGAACGCCACAAGAAGAATTATCTCTTGATAAGTTCTTCAGTTCTTAAAAGAACTGAGGGAGAAAAACCCTTGCTGTTTATTTCACTCAAAGTTGTCTGATTTCTTAATTGTCTGATTTCCAAAGCTTACAAGGGGTGCCTATTTATAGGCTTAGATAACAATCCTAAAGAGGTATAAATTCCTAGTTAGGTCAATTCCTTATTTGGGAGGAATTTCTATCTGGGTACAAATTCTTATATGAAAAATAAACTCCTAATTTAGAGTGACTATTATTAATAGTCCTAACACTTTAATTACTCTAATGATGTTAATAAGGACTGAACTCTCTTTCAAGTTTAAATTCGCACCATTTGATGCTGGGTTGGCCTAAGTGTCCTGAATCAGCCCATTTAGTGCTTCTTTAATCTTTCTGGCCCTATCTCGTGTTATTGGGCCTTTTAGAATGTGCAATGGACCTCTTGTATCAATTGAAACTCTAACTCGTGTTATTGGGCCTTCTGGAATGTGCGATGGACCTCTTGCTTCAATTGAAGTTCTAGCTCGTGTTATTGGGCCTTCTTGAATGTTCAATGGACTTTTTGCATCCTTTGAAGCCTTCCACCCTTCATATCTACGGTTCTCATCACAAAACATGATTCATTAGTCACATAAAAGTGCTTGGTGCATTAGTGAGACCAAATGGCATAACAAGCCATTCATACAAACCATACTTAGTTTTGAAAGCTGTTTTCCACTCATCTCCCTCTCTCATCCTAATCTGATGATATCTACTTTTCAAATCAATCTTAGAAAAGACACAGGAACCATGCAATTCAGCCAACATGTCATCTAATCTAGGTATGGGGTGACGATACTTTACAGTGATTTTGTTGATTGCTCGACAATCAACACACATCCTCCAAGTCCCATCTTTCTTGGGTACGAGTAGGACAGGAACAGCACATGGACTCATGCTTTCCCTCACATATCCTTTGGAAATAAGCTCCTCAACTTGCCTTTGAAGCTCCTTTGTCTCCTCAGGATTACTCTTATATGCTGGCCGGTTGGGGATGGATGCACCTGGGATGAAATCAATTTGATGCTCAATTCCTCTATTAGGTGGCAATCCACTTGGAATATCGTCAGGGAATACATCTTCAAATTCCTGCAATAGAGCAACAACAACACTAGGCAAAGATGGGTCAAACTTGTTAGTGTTAAAATAAGCCTCCTTGTACAGAAGTACGATCATAGGTTGTTTAGCATAGAATGCTCTTTTGACATCACTCCCTTTTGCATAAAAACTTTCTCTTTTCTTCTCTTCCTCTTGTGTCACCACGTTTTCTCCTCTCTTTTCTCTTTTATCAATCTTTCTTTTCTGTTCACTCTCATTTTTAATCCTTAATTGATCCTCATAAGCTTGTTGAGGCGATAATGGTATAAGAGTGACAGGTTTTTCATTCATTACAAAGGAATATCGGTTCTTGAAGCCATCATGCATAACTCGCCTATCAAATTGTCATGGTCTTCCTAAAAGAACGTGGCCCACATGCATAGGTACAACATCACATAAAATTTCATCACGGTACCTTCCGATAGAAAATGATATGAGCACTTGCTTATTTACCTTGACTTCACCACTGTCATTCAGCCATTGAAGCTTATATGGCCTAGGATGGTTCATAGTAGGTAAATCCAACTTCTCAACCATAGTTGTGCTAGCAACATTAGTGCAACTCCCACCATCAATAATCATACTACATACCTTATCTTTGATGAGACACCTCGTCTGAAAGATGTTATCTCGTTGCACCTTATTTTCTTCCTTTACTTGCACATTCAATGCTCGCCTTGTAACAAGAGCTACTCCATTAACTGGATACTCCTCTCCATCACTTTCACCCTCTGATGATGGCATAGAATCATCATCTGATTCACTTTCAGTTTCAACTTCACCATTACTTCTCAAGATCATTGCACGCTTATTTGGACATTGAGATGCAATGTGACCCCTGCCCAAACACTTAAAACATTTAACATCTCTATTTCTACTTGGTTGGGGGTCAGAATTACCTGCCTCCTTGCTAGAACCCACATTCTTGTACTTGGATAGCTCGGCTTTGGACTTGTAGTTGGTCATCTCGTCCCTTTTATTCCAATTTGGCTTCCAAGATGAGGTAGATCCTGAGTTCTGCCCAAACCGTGTGGAACCCTTTTGTTTGAGTTGCTTTTCAACTTTCATAGCCATGTGTACCATGTCTTATAATTCCACATAGTGTTGCAATTCAACCACGTTTGCTATGTCCCTATTTAGCCCTTGCAGAAATCGAGCCATGGTTGCTTCTCTATCTTCTTCTACATTCGCCCGAATCATGGTAATCTCCATCTCCTTGTGGTAATCCTCCACACTTTTGGTGCCCTGAGTGAGCCCTTGCAGCCTTTGGTACAGCTCCCTGTAATAGTGATTAGGGACAAACCTCCTCCTCATGATAGCCTTCATCTCCTCCCATGTATCAATAGGCCGCTCACGATTCCTTCTCCTAGTCAAAACAAGTTGATCCCACCAAATAATAGCATAATCAGTGAATTCAACTGCAGCAAGCTTTACCTTTTTCTCCTCGGAATAGTTGTGGCAATCAAAAACCAATTCAACCTTCTTCTCCCATTCTAGGTATGCATCAGTGATAAGAGTTTGAACCCTAACTCCACCACAAAAGCTAGCTCAAGAATGGAGGGTTGACCCAACCCTTATAAACAGCCCAAAGACCCCCTCATTTGAACCCTAACTCCACCACAAAAGCTAGCTCAAGAATGGAGGGTTGACCCAACCCTTATAAACAGCCCAAAGACCCCCTCAGGAACTGATGTGGGACACATCATTCCCGACCCCTTTAAACTACACGTCCCCGTGCTGTCTCATTGGCACGGTGGTGGCAAGGAACCTTTGTACATGCGCCCACCAACCCTCTGAGGTTTGGCTCTGATACCACCTGATAAGAGTTTAAACCCTAACTCCACCACAAAAGCTAGCTCAAGAATGGAGGGTTGACCCAACCCTTATAAACAGCCCAAAGACCCCCTCAGGAACTGATGTGGGACATATCAATCAGGATCATTCTTACCTTGGAATGGAGGAAGTGTCATTTTAATACTGCCCAAATTATGGTCATAGGTGCCTTGCCTCCCAAATTCTCTTTGATCCCTTCTATTGTTAGCAGTTCGGACCACAGTAGTTTGATCATCAATTTCATCATCTTCTACATCATCTTCATGGTCATAGGCACGTCTCAACTGCCTTCTTGCTTTAGGAGCCTCACACTCCCCATGTCTCCTTTGCAACTCTTCTATAGTATTAGATTGCTCCTCCATCCTCTCCCTCATATCGTCAAATCTGGTATTCATACGCTCAAATTGTTGTTGCATAGCTTTGATCATGAAGGACACATCACCAGCTCCCTCCTGAGCAGCACCTTTGTCTTTGGATGTCATAGTATTATTTCTACACAAAATAATAAGATACCTCACAGAGCCCTCCCTCACGTGTTTCACTCAAAAAAAGGTGTCACACTCTCTCGTGTTTACACTCTTTATGGCTTTTCCTTTATATGAACTTTCACTCTTGCCTTTTACCACTCGGATTTCTCCTTTCAGCTCTATAAAGAACTAAAGAAGGTAAATCAAGAGTATTGATTTTGAACAGAATAAGATAAATGGTGTAGAATTGAACAAATCAAAGAACAAGGAATCAAAAAAAAACGAAAAAGGATATCAAGGCAAACGATTTTAATGAACTAAACTCACAAAAAGAATCAGGATAAGGGAAGTTAAATTTAGAGGACAAACTTGGATAACAAGATAGGAAAATGGATGATAGAATTGGAGTTGAGCAAGAAAACTTTGTTATTATTGTCACTAATATGGCCAAACTGTTAACTTTATCAATAACATGAATTTGATGTTTTCTTTCTTTTCTTCTTTTTCTTGTTCTTTTTCTTTCTTTTTCTTTTTTTTTTGTTTTTTTTTTTGTTGATCCTTCTTTTTCTTTTTTTTTTCTTTCCTTTTTCTTTTGCTCAACACAAAACAACAGTAGAACACTTAGATACAGCAATTGGAATTGAAATTAGCACGTTGAGAAGGATTGCAACCAAACAGATTGGTGCATTTGAATTGTCATGCACATAATAGACGAATTGAATCGAAATAAATAAATCACAAGGTAGAAAATTGAAGAGTGAGTGGATTCAACCTGATTTAGAGCCAAGCTCTGATACCAACTGATGTGGAAAACCCCAAAAAGACGTGGCTTAGGGACCCAACACACACAATGAATCAAAGAACAATCAGGAAAGCTAAATCAGAGTTGAATAACACAAACCCTACACCCAATATTCGAAGGAACACGAACCTAGGGTATTCAAGATGGATATGGACGCCACACTCCAGAAAGGGAAGGAATTGGGAGTGATAAGTCGATTTGAACGCCACAAGAAGAATTATCTCTTGATAAGTTCTTCAGTTCTTAAAAGAACCGAGGGAGAAAAACCCTTGCTGTTTATTTCACTCAAAGTTGTCTGATTTCTTAAGCTTACAAGGGGTGCCTATTTATAGGCTTAGATAGCAAACCTAAAGAGGAAAAATTTCTATTTAGGAGAAATCCCTATTTTGGAGGAATTTCGGACTAATTCCAGCACATACAATGAACTCTTATTTAGGAGTGAATGCTATCACTTAGTTTTACCCATTAAGTAGTCCAATTATATTAACTAGGCCTGAGCTCTCTTTAAAACTTGAATTCGCATCATTTGAAGCCTGGTTGGCCTGAATGTCCAGAATCAGCCCGTTTAGTGCTTCTTTTATCTTTCTGGCCCTAGCTCGTGTTATTGGGCCTTCTGGAATGTGCAATGAACCTCTTGCATCCATTGAATCTCTAGCTCGTCTTATTGGGCCTTCTGGAATGTGCAATGGACCTCTTGTATCAATTGAAGCTCTAGCTTGTGTCATTGGGCCTTCTTGAATGTGTGATGGACTTTTTGCATCCTTTGAAGCCTTCCACCCATCATATCCACGGTTCTCATCAGGAATTGAAGGCCCCAAGAAACATAATTGAGGTTTAACAAAAGAACAACCTCGACACAATGCTCAAAGGAACAAGAACATAAGGTATAATCCAATAACTAGTGTTCAAAGCATCATGAACCAATGGGAAAAGGAAGGATATTGGCATTACAATCTAAGAAGAAGAGATTTGGTAGTAATGAGCTGAGTTGGAATGCAACAAAACGTAATAAGATGCAGTTAGGAAGAAAAACTGGAGAAAAAACTCCAATTTTGATAAACAAACCTAATTTAAAGCCCAAAGCTCCTAGATCACCCAATATTAAACACAGAGAATGCAATGAAACTCACAATGAAAACAAGGAAATGAAGACCCTAGAAAACATAATTGAGGTTTAACAAAAAAAAACAACCATTGCACAATGCTCAAAGGAACTAGAGCTGAAGGTATAATCGAATAACCAGGGTTCAAAGCATCATGAACCAATGGTGAAAGGGAGGATATTGGCATTACAATCTAAGAAGAGGAGATTTGGTAATAATGAGGCAAGTTGGAATGCAGCAAAACGTAATAAGAGCCAGCTAAGAAAAAAAAACTAGAGAAAAAACTCTAATTTTGATAAGCAAACCTGATTTAAGGCCCAAAGCTCTCATAGCACCCAATGTTAAACATAGAGAATGCAATGAAAATCATAATGAAAAGAAGGAATTAAAGACCCTAAGAAACATAATTGAGGTCTAATGAAAGAACAACCTTTGCATAGTGCTTAAAGGAACAAGAACTTAAAGTATAATCCAATAACTAGATGGCCCAATAACATGCGCTAGAGCCAAGAAGATTAAATAAGCACTAAATAGGCTGATTGAAGACATTTAGGCCAAGCAAGTTTCAAATGGTGCGAATTCAAGTTTAAAAGAGAGTCTAGGCCTAATTAATATAATTGAAATACTTAATGGGCCAGACTAAGTAATAGCATTGACTCCTAAATATGAGTTTATTGTATGTACTGCAATGTGTTCGAAATTCCTCCAAAATAAGGATTTCTCCTAAGTAGAAATTGGTACCTTTTTAGGATTGCTATCTTAGCCTATAAATAGGCACCCTTTGTAAGTTGTAGAGATCAGAAAACTTTGAGTGAAATAGAAAGTAGGAGTTTTTTTCCCTCATTTCTTTTAAGAACTAAAGAACTTATCAAGAGGTACTTCTTTTTGTGGCATTCAAATTGACTTATAATTCCCAATTCCTTTCTTTTCTAGAGTGTGGGATCCATATCCTTCTTGAATAGCCTAGGTTCTTGTTCCTTTAAATATTGAGTCTAGCGTTGGTGTTGTTAAATTCTGATTTAGCTTTCCTGGTTATTCTTTGATTCCTTGTGTGCGTTGGGTCCTTGAGCCACATTTTTTTTTTTTTGAGTTTTTCGCATCAGTTGGTATCAGAGCTTGACTCTAAATCAGGTTGCTACCTTATGATTTATCTATCACCATTCAAACATGCTAATCTATCTTTTGTAACCCTTCTTACTTTGCTCCTTTGTTTTAGATCAAAACTGTAAAAAACGTGCTAATTCTAACTCCAATTGTTGTATTTAAGTATTTTACTGTTGTTTTATGTTGAGCAAAAGAAAAGAAATAAAAAAAAAAAGCAACACAAAAAGGGAGAAAAAGAAGGAAGAAGACATTAACCCCAATAATAACAAAGTTTTTCTTGCTCAACTCTAATTCTACCATCCATTTTCTTGTTTTGTTATCCAAGTTTGTCCTCTAGGTTTAACCACCCTTTTCTTTATTTTTATGAGTTTATTTCATTTAATTCATTTGCCTTGATATCCATTTTCGTTTTTGATTCCTTGTTGTCCAATTTGTTCAATTCTACACCATTTATCTTATTATGTTCAAAATCGATATTCTTGATTTACTTTGTTTAGTTCTTTATAAGGCTGAAAGGGAAATCTGAGTGGTAAAAGGCAAGAGTGAAAGGTCATATGAAGAAAAAGCCATAAATAGTGTAAACACAAGGGAGGGTGACACCTTCTTTGAGGGAAATACGTAATGGAGTGTTCTATGAGGTATCTTATCATTTTGTGTAGAAGTAATGCTATGACATCCAAAGACAAAGGTGTAGCTCAGGAGGGAGCTGGTGATGTGTCCTTCATGATCAAAGCTATACAACAACAATTTGAGCATATGAATACCAGATTTGATGATATGAATGAGAGAATGGACGAGCAAGCTAATACAATAGTAGAATTACAAATGAGGTACAAAGAATATGAGGCTCCTAATGCAAGAAGGCAATTGAGATGTACCTATGACCATGAAGATGATGATTCTGTGCCATCTTTAGAAGGTGAAAGTAATGGAGAGGAGTATCCAATTAATGGAGTAGCTCTCATTACAAGGCAAGCATTGAATGTGCAAGTGAAGGAAGAAAATAAGGTGCAACGAGATAACATCTTTTAGACAAGTTGTCTCATCAAAGTTAAGAAGTTGAATTTATCTACTATGAAGCATCCTAGGCCATATAAGCTTCAATGGTTGAATGAGAGTAGTGAAGTCAAGGTAAATAAGCAAGTGCTCATGTCATTTTCTATCAGAAGGTACTGTGATGAAATTTTATGCGATGTTGTACCTATGCATATGGGTCATATTCTATTAGGAAGGCCATGGTAGTTTGATAGGCGAGTTATGCATGATGGATTCAAGAATCAATATTCCTTTGTAATGAATGAAAAACCCATCATTCTTGTACCATTATCACCTCAACAAGCTTATGAGGATCAATTAAGGATTAAAAATGAGAGTGAATAGAAAAGAGAGAAAAGAGAGGAGAAAACATGAGAACACTAGAGAAAGAGAAGAAAATAGAAAGTTTCTATGCAAAAGAAAGTGATGTCAAAAGAGCAATTTTTGCCAAACAATTTATGATCATACTTTTGTACAAAGAGGCTTATTTTAACACTAACAAGATTAAACTGTCATTGCCTAGTACTGTTGTTGTTTTATTGGAGGAATTTAAAGATGTATTCCATGATGATGTCCTAAGTGGATTGTAACCTATGAGAGGAATTAAACATCAAATTGATTTCATCCCTAGTGAATCCACCCTAAACTGGCCAACATATAAGAGTAATCTAGAGGAGACAAAGGAGCTTAAAAGGTAGGTTGGAGAACTTATTTTGATAGGATATGTGAGGGAAAACATGAGTCATTGTGCAGTTCTTATCCTACTTGTACAAGGAAAGTTGAAAAAAAGACATGTAAAGTGAATCAAATTCATTCAGACCATTCCTTACATCATTAAGTATAAACAAGGCAATGATTCAAGGACAAATCCTTTTGAGGGATGGGGGAATGATGAGAACTGTAGAGATAATGGGTGGAAGGCTTCAATGGATGCAAGAGGTCCATTTCACATTCCAGAAGGCCTAATAACACGAGCTACAGTTTCAATCGATGCAAGAGTTCCATTGCATATTCCAAAAAGCCTAATAATACGGGCTAGATCTAGAAAGATGAAAGAAAAACTAAATGGGCTGATTAAGGACTTTCAGGCCAACCAAGCATCAACTGGTGCAAATTCAAGCCTGAAAGAGAGTCTAAGCCCTATTAATATCATTGGAGAACTTAAAGAACTAAGTAATAGCAGTCACTGCAAATTAGGAGTTTATTTTTTGTGTAAGAATTTGTCTTTATATTGGAATTCTTCCTAAATAAGGAATTTCCCTAAGTAGGAATTTGTGCCTCTTTAGGATTGCTATCTTAGCTTCTAAATAGGCAATATTTGTAACAACAAATAATATATCAGACAACTTTAAGTGAAATAGAAAGTAAGGATTTTTCTACCTCGGTTCTTTTAAGAACTAAAGAACTTATCAAGAGATACTTCTTCATATGGTGTTCAAATTGACTTACCACTCCCAATTCCTTTCTTTTCTAGAGTGTGGGGTCCATATCCTTGTTGAATACCCTACGTTCGTGTTCCTTCAAATATTGGGTCTAGGGTTGATGTTATTAAACACTAATTTAACTTTCCTAGTTGCTCATTGATTCCTTATGTGTGTTAGGTTCCTAAGCCATGTCTTTTTTTGGGGTTTTCCGCATCAATGTTTGTTGGGGCCTTCAATTCCTTCTTTCCATTGAGAGTTTCATTGCATTATCGATGTTTGACATTTAGGCCTATGAGAGCTTCAAGCTTTCAATTAGGTTTGCTTCTTAAAATTGGAGTTTTTTCTCTATTTTTTCTTCTTAGCTACCTCTTATTACGCTTTTTTAGATTCCAACACACCTCATTACTACCAAATCTCTTCTTTCTAGATTGTAATGCCAATCTCCTTCCTCTCACCATTGGTTCATGATGGTTTGAACACTACTTATAGGATTATACCTTAAGTTCTTGTTCCTTTAAGCATTAGACCAAGGTTATTGATATGAACTCCGATTATTTGTAAACAGAACCCAACACCAATATTGGAATAGGATCGTTCTAATAAAGGTTAAGGGATTTTGGAGTTCTGACCCAATGATTATAAATAACCAAGAACCAGAACAATAAGATTCAGACGCCACTCCTAACAACAAAACGTTGAAGAAGATAAGTCTATTGAACGAACACACTCAAGTATGAAAGTTCAGAATTAGTTCTCAAAGAACCAGAGAAAATAGCTCATACATTCATCATATCTCGTCCTCCCTTGCAGCCACCCTTTTTATATGCTAACCGCCCTAAAACCCTAGCTAATAAGACGGGTTTATTAAGGAAATTCGTCCAATCTGCCAGCCAGCCCTTTTTATATGCTGATAAGATGGGCTTATTAAGGAAATTCGTTCAATCTACCAGCCACCTCTTCTTATATGTTAATAAGATGGGCTTATTAAGGAAATTCGTCCAATCTGCCAGCCAGCCCTTTTTATGTGCTGATAAGATGGGCTTATTAAGGAAATTCGTCCAATCTGCCAGCCACCTCTTCTTATATGTTAATAAGATGGGCTTATTAAGGAATTTCGTCCAACCCACTAAATAATAATAAAAACCCATGAAAATAACTCATTTAAATGCCCAAACATGGGCTCCCAAATCCAACTTCCTTCCCAAGGTCATGGTTCTCGAATTCCTCCACAGATGACACATTTGCAAGCCGTGGCAAAGCCTCCATCATCCTTAACTCGTACCTGGCAATTTCCTGATAGTAAATGTCGCACAACAAGTTGTTGAGAGCTTCCTTTATTTTCTTTGACCTTGCCCTTGTCATTGGTCCTCCAAGGTTTTGCAAAGCATCAACTCTCTTGCTGTTTTGAGCTGGTACAATATGGCTTCCATCATTCCCACTCTCCTCAAAATGATTAATCCTCAAATCAGCACCTACATCATCAAAGAGAAATGGAGAAAGATCAGAAACATTAAATGTTGCACTCACATTATACTCACCTGGCAAGTCAAGTTTATATGCATTATCATTCACTCTTGCCACCACTTGGAAAGGACCATCTCCCCTTGGTTGCAACTTTGATTTCCTTTGCTTGGGGAATCTATCCTTCCGCAAATGTACCCAAACCCAATCACTAGGTTCAAAGGTGATATGCCAACGACCTTTGTTGGCTTGTGTTTCATATTGTTTGGTTTTTCTCTCAATGTTAAGCCTAGCTTTCTCATGAAGTTGCCTAACCACTTCAGCCTTCTTTTTTCCATCCAAATTAACCCTGTCCTATATAGGCAATGGTACTAAATCCAAAGGAGATAATGGATTAAAACCATAAACAAGTTCAAAAGGAGAATAACCTGTGGTACTATGAACAACACGATTATAGGCAAACTCCACAAAAGGCAAACATTCTTCTCAGGTTCTAGAGTTCTTACCAATAACAGCACGCAACAATGTACCAAGAGTACGATTCACTACCTTAGTCTGTCCATCGGTTTGTGGATGGCAAGTTGTAGAAAACAACAACTTTGTTCCAAGCTTACCCCACAATGTTTTCCAAAAATGGCTTAAAAATTTTGCATCACGATCTAACACAATACTCTTCGGCACTCCATGTAGGCGAACAATCTCTTTGAAAAATAAGTCTGCAACATGTGTGGCATCATCTATTTTGGTGCAACCATTGAAATGCACCATCTTTGAAAAATAAGTCTGCAACATGTGTGGCATCATCTGTTTTGGTGCAACCATTGAAATGCGCCATCTTTGAAAACCTGTCAACTACAACAAGAATACAATCTCGGCCCTTCTTGGACCTAGGTAACCCAAGAATAAAATCCATAGAGATGTTGGTCCAAGGTTCACAAGGAATTTCTAAGGGCATATACTGACCATGGGGCAAAACCCAAGACTTGGCTTGTCTACAGGTAATACACCTGGCACATACTCTTTCAACATCCCTTTTCACATGTGGCCAAAAGAATGTTCATTTAAAACATCAAAAGTCTTTTGAATGTCAAAGTGTCCCATTAAACCACCCCCATGAGCTTCCCTCACAAGTAATACTCTCATAGACCCTTGAGGAATACAAAGTTTATTTACTTTAAACAAATACCCCTCATATCTATAGAACTTACCAAAGGCAACTTTCTCACATGCAGTATATACATTACTACGTGACAATGCGTCAGCAACAACATTTTCCTTACCTGATTTGTATTGAATTACATAAGGAAAAGTTTCAATAAATTCAACACATTTTGCATGTCTCCTGTTCAACTTACCTTGCCCCTTCAAGTATTTTAAGGACTCATGATCAGTATGAATTACAAACTGCTTGGGCCAAAGGTAATGCTGCCACGTTTCTAAAGTCCTAACAAGTGCATACATTTCTTTATAATAAGTTGGATAATTCAATGTTGCCCCACTTAACTTCTCACTAAAGAATGCAATAGGTCGTTTCTCTTGCATGAGAACTCCCCCAATCCCAATGCCTGATGCATCACATTCAATTTCAAAGATCTTAGAAAAATCAGGCAAAGCAAGAAGTGGTGCATTACACAACTTAGTCCTAAGCAAATCAAAGGCATCTTGTTGTTCCTTACTCCACTTGAAACCCACACTCTTTTTAATCACCTCACTCAATGGTGCAGCTATGGTACTAAAATCCTTAATGAACCTCCTATGAAAGCTAACCAACCCATGGAAACTCCTCACATCACTCACACTTTTAGGTGTAGGCCATTCTTGAATTGCCTTAATCTTCTCTTTATCAACCTCTATGCCATGAGTAGACACAACATAACCCAAGAAAATAACATGATCCTTGCAAAAATCACATTTCTTCACGTTGGCATACAATTTCTCTTTGCTCAAAACATCAAGCACGCAATGCAAATGTTCAACATGCTCTTCTAGATTCCTACTGTATACTAATATGTCATCAAAATAAGCCACGACAAACTTTCCTAAGAAAGGTCTCAAAACATGATTCATTAATCTCATAAAAGTACTAGATGCATTAGTCAAACCAAAGGGCATAACTAACCATTCATACAAACCATGCTTGGTCTTGAATGCAGTTTTCCATTCGTCTCCTTCCCTCATCCTAATTTGATGGTACCCACTCTTAAGGTCAATTTTAGAGAAGTGACACGCACTATGTAATTCATCTAGCATATCATCAAGCCTAGGTATAGGATGTCGATACTTAACTGTTATTTTGTTGATAGCTCTACAATCGACACACATCCTCCAAGATCCATCTTTCTTTGGCACAAGCAACACTGGCACTGCACATGGACTCATGCTCTCCCTTACATGTCCCTTCTTCATCAACTCATCAACTTGCCTCTGAAGCTCCTTTGTCTCCTCAGGATTACTTCTATACGCTGGCTTATTGGGAATGGGAGCCCCAGGAATAAGATCAATGTGGTGTTCAATCCCTCTCCTTGGGGGTAAACCGTTTGGGATCTCCTCAGGGAATACATCATTATAATCCTGCAACAAAGATGAAATGACACTAGGCAAAGATGAGTCAAGGTCATTGTTAGAGAAATAAGAATCCTTGTAAAGGATCAAGATTATTTGTTGCCTAGCTTGGAAGGCAACCCTAACATCTGCTACTTTTGCAAACACACTCACTTGTTTTCTTTCATCTTCACTCTTGTGAACCTGACCACTCTTGTACTTAGCACTCTCAAATGCATTTACCTTATTTTTCTCTCCCTCACTTTCTTTTCTCTCAACTATCTTTCTTTTCGCTCCTCCTCTTTTGCTCACTTTCATAAAGCCTCACTTGGTCTTCATACACTTGTTTTAGAGTCAATGGAACAAGTGTAAGTGATTTTCCATCCTTGGTGAAAGAATAGCGGTTCTTATAACCATCATGCAAAACCTTTCTATCAAATTGCCAAGGACGGCCCAATAATAAATGCCCAGCCTGCATTGGTACAACATCATAAAATAGCTCCTCCTTATATCTACCAATGGAAAATAGAACCATAACTTGTTTAGTCACTTTCACCACTCCACTGTCATTCAACCATTGCAAATTATACGGTCTAGGGTGTTTGGTTGTAGGCAAGTTTAATTTGTCCACCAACTCTATACTTGCTACATTAGTGCAACTACTGCCATCAATGATCAAGCAACATAGTCTATCTTTAACTAAACATCGAGTATGGAAAATATTTTCCCGCTATATCTCAATGTCATCCTCCTCCTTAACCTGCACACTAAGGGCTCTCCTTGATACTAAAAGTCGTCCACCATGCTCTGGATACTCTATCCCCTTCATCAACATCACTAGCATCCTCTAGTGGTGGCATTTGGTCTTTATCACTAGCATCACTGCACAAGACAAATAGTCACCATTCTCCTTAAGGTATATGGTTCTCTTATTAGGACATTGTGAAGCCACATGACCCCTACCCAGACATCTAAAGCATTTGATGTCTCTAGTTTTTCCTTGGGTGCCCTCAAGTTTTTCTTCAGATTTTCCCCTTTCCAGGCTGGCCCCACTAGTCTGAGGTCTATGTGAATTGCTTTTAATCTTAGAAGTCATCTTCTCTTCCTTCTTCCCCCAGTTTGACTTCCAAATAGATGAACTTAAGTTCTGATTATATCTAGAAGTGCTCCTTCCCTTAAGTTGCCTCTCAACTTTCATGGCAATGTGTACCATGTCTTCAAGCTCTACATAGTGTTGCAGTTCTACCACATCAGCTATGCTTCTATTCAACCCTTGAAGGAACCTAGCCATGGTTGTCTCCCTATCCTCCATTACATTTGCCCTAACCATAGCAATTTCCATCTCCTTATGGTACTCTTCCACACTCTTGGAACCTTGCGTAAGGCTCTGCAACTTGTTATACAAATCCCTATAATAAGAGCTAGGAACAAATCTCCTTCTCATCAAAGTCTTTAACTCATTCCAAGTTTTTACGGTTCTCTCAAAATTTCTTCTCCGAGTGGTAACTTGCTGGTCCCACCATACTACAGCATAATCAGTGAACTCTGCCACAACTAACTTCACCTTCTTCTCCTCAGAGAAGTTGTGGCACTCATATATTAATTCTACCCTTCGTTCCCAATCCAAATAGACATCAGGGTCAGCTTTCCCTTGGAAAGAAGGTATTTTCATTTTAATACTACTAAGATTTTTCTCTACTCCTTCCTCCACTTTATTTCTGTTATCCCAACCTCCATTGTACTTATCATGAACATTTCCATTGCCTCTTACTGATGGAAGCCATATTGTACCAGCTGAAAACAGCAAGGGAGTGGATGCTTTGCAAAACCTTGGAGGACTAATGACAAGGGCAAGGTCCAAGAAAATAAAGGAAGCTCTCAACAACTTGTTGTGCGACATTTACTATCAGGAAATTGCCAGGTACGAGTTAAGGATGATGGAGGCTTCACCAAGGCTTGCAAATGTGTCATCTGTGGAGGAATTCGAGAACCATGACCTTGGGAAGGAAGTTGGATTTGGGAGCCCATGTTTAGGCATTTAAATGAGTTATTTTCATGGGTTTTTATTATTATTTAGTGGGTGGGACGAAATTCCTTAATAAGCCCATCTTATTAACATTTAAGAAGAGGTGGCTGGCAGATTGGACGAATTTCCTTAATAAGCCCATCTTATCAGCATATAAAAAGGGCTGGCTGGCAGATTGGACGAATTTCCTTAATAAACCCATCTTATTAGCTAGGGTTTTAGGGCGGTTAGCATATAAAAAGGGTGGCTGCAAGGGAGGACGAGATATGATGAATGTATGAGCTATTTTCTCTGGTTCTTTGAGAACTAATTCTGAACTTTCATACTTGAGTGTGTTGGTTCAATAGACTTATCTTCTTCAATGTTTTGTTGTTAGGAGTGGCGTCTGAATCTTATAGTTCTGGTTCTTGGTTGTTTATAATCATTGGGTCAGAACTCCAAAATCCCTTAACTTTTGTTAGAACGATCCTATACCAACATTGGTGTTGGGTTCCGTTTACAAATAATCGGAGTTCATATCATTTGGTATCAAACCCTTGTCATTGGTCCTCCAAGGTTTTGCAAAGCATCAACTTCCTTGCTGTTTTGAGCTGGTACAATATGGCTTCCATCAGTTATTCTTTTGTTAAACCCTAATTATGTTTCTTGGGGTCTTTAATTCTTTCTTTTCATTGTGAGTTTCATTGTATTCTTTGTGTTTAACATTAGGTGATTTGGGAGCTTTGGGCTTTAAATCAGGTTTGCTTATCAAAACTGGAGATTTTTCTCTAATTTTTCTTCTTAGCTACCTCTCATTACATTTTGTTGCATTCCAACTCGCTGCATTACAATCAAATCTCTTTTTCCTAGATTGGAATGCCAATATCCCTCCTTTCACATTTGGTTCATGATGCTTTGAACACTACTTATTGGATTATACCTTAAGTTCTTGTTCCTTTGAGCATTATGCAAA
>JAHOYR010005678.1:93855-152892 GCA_023213295.1 Bruguiera hainesii | reverse complement strand
AGGTTTGCTTATGAAAATTGGAGTTTTTTCGCTAGTTTTTCTTCTTAACCGCCTCTTATTACCTTTTGTTGCATTTCAACTCGCTTCATTACTACCAAATCTCTTCTTTCTAGATTGTAATACCAATATCCTTCCTTTCACCATTGGTTCATGATCTTTAAACAGTAGTTACAAGATTATACTTAATTTCTCTACCTTTCAACTTTGGGCCAAGGTTTTACTTTTGTTAAACCTGAATTATGTGTCTTGCAATGTTCAATTTCATCCTCCCGTTCGAAGTTTCATTGCATTCTCTGTGTTTAATACTAGCTGCTATGAGGGCTTTGGGGTTTAAAGCAGGTTTGTTTATTAGAATTGGAGCTTTTTTGCTAGTTTTTCTTCTTAGCTGCCTCTTATTATGTTTTGTTGCATTCCAACTCACGTCATTACTACCAAATCACTTCTTTCTAGATTGTAATGCCAAGATCGTTCCTTTCACCTTTGGTTCATGATGCTTTCAACACTAGTTATAGGTTTATACCTTAATTTTTCTGCCTTTCAGCATTGGGCCAAGGTTTTACTTTTGTTAAACCTGAATTATGTTTTTTTGGGTCCTTAATTCCTCCTTTTCATTGTGAGTTTCGCTGCATTCTTTGTGTTTCACACTAACTACTATGAGAGTTTCGAGGTTTAAATCAGGTTTGCTTATCAGAATTGGAGGTTTTTTGTTGTTTAGTTGCATTCTTTGTGTTTCACACAAACTACTATGAGAACTTTGAGGTTTAAATTAGGTTTGCTTATCAGAATTGGAGGTTTTCTCTTGTTTTTCTTCTCAGCTGCCTCTTATTATGTTTTGTTGCATTCCAACTCACCTCATTGCTACCAAATCACTTCTTTCTAGATTGTAATGCCAATATCCTTCATTTCACCTTTGGTTCATGAAGCTTTTAATAATGGGTATAGGATTATACCTTTTGTTGTTGTTCCATTCAGCATTGGCTCAAGGTTTTACTTTTGTTAAACCTGAATTATGTTTCTTGGGGTCTTCAATTCCTTCTTTTCATTGTGAGTTTCATTGCATTCCCTATATTTAACACTGGCTGCTATGTGAGCTTTGTAGTTTAAATCAGGTTTGCATATCATAATTGTAGGTTTTTCTTTAGTTTTTCTTCTTAGTTGCCTCTTCTTACGTTTTGCTGCATTCTAACTCACCTCATTACTACCGAATCACTTCTTTCTGGATTCTAATGCCAACATCCTTCCTTTCACCTTTGGTTCATGAAGTTTTGAACAGTGGGTATAGGATGATACCTTTAGTTGTTGTTCCTTATGGCATTGGGCCAAGGTTATACTTTTCTCAATCCTGAATTATGTTTCCTGGGTTCTTCAATTCCTTTCATTGTGAGTTTCATTGCATTCTTTGTGTTTAACACTAGATGCTATGACAGCTTTAGGGCTTAAATCAGGTTTGCTTATGATAATTGGAGTTTTTTCCCTAGATTTTCTTCTTAACTGCCTCTTATTACATTTTGTTACATTCCAACTTGCTTCATTACTACCAAATCTCTTCTTTCTAGACTGTAATGCCAATATCCTTCCTTTCACCATTGGTTCATGATGCTTTCAACACTAGTTACAGGTTTATACCTTAATTTTTCTGCCTTTCAGCATTGGGCCAAGGTTTTACTTTTGTTAAACCTGAATTATGTTTTTTGGGGTCCTTAATTCCTCCTTTTCATTGTGAGTTTCGTTGCAGTCTTTATGTTTCACACTAACTACTATGAGAGCTTCGAAGTTCAAATCAGGTTTGCTTATCAGAATTGGAGGTTTTCTGTTGTTTCGTTGCATTCTTTGTGTTTCACACTAACTACTATGAGAGCTTCGAGGTTTAAATCAGGTTTGCTTATCAGAATTGGAGGTTTTCTCTTGTTTTTCTTCTTAGCTGCCTCTTATTATGTTTTGTTGCATTCCAACTCACCTCATTGCTACCAAATCACTTCTTTCTAGATTGTAATGCCAATATCCTTCATTTCACCTTTGGTTCATGAAGCTTTGAATAGTGGGTATAGGATTATACCTTTTGTTGTTGTTCCATTCAGCATTGGCCCAAGGTTTTACTTTTGTTAAACCTGAATTATGTTTCTTGGGGTCTTCAATTCCTTCTTTTCATTGTGAGTTTCATTGCATTCCCTGTGTTTAACACTGGCTGCTATGTGAGCTTTGCAGTTTAAATCAGATTTGCATATCATAATTGTAGGTTTTTCTCTAGTTTTTCTTCTTAGTTGCCTCTTCTTACGTTTTGTTGCATTCTAACTCACCTCATTACTACTGAATCACTTCTTTCTGGATTCTAATGCCAACATCCTCCCTTTCACCTTTGGTTCATGAAGTTTTGAAGAGTGGGAATAGGATTATACCTCTAGTGGTTGTTCCTTACAGCATTGGGCTGAGGTTTTACTTTTCTTAAACCTGAATTATGTTTCCTGGGGTCTTCAATTCTTCTTTTCATTGTGAGTTTCATTGCATTCTCTGTATTTAACACTGGATGCTATGAGAGCTTTGGACTTTAAATCAGGTTGCTTATGAAAATTGGTGTTTTTTTCCCTAGTTTTTCTTCTCAGCTGCCTCTTATTATGTTTCTTGCATTCCAACTCACCTCATTACCACCAAATCACTTCTTTCTGGATTTTAATGCCAATATCCTTCCTTTCACCTTTGGTCCATGAAGCTTTGAACAGTCGGTATAGAATTATACCTTTAGTTGTTGTTCCTTAATGCATTAGGCCAAGGTTTTACTTTTATAAAACTTAAATTATGTTTCTAGCAGTGTTCAATTCCTTCCTTCCATTGTGAGTTTCATTGCATTCCCCGTGTTTAACACTGGCTGCTACGAGAGCTTTGGGATTTAAATCAGCTTTGCTTGTTAGAATTGGAGGTTTTTCTCTAGTTTTTCTTCTTAGCTGCCTCATATTACATTTTCTTGCTTTCCAACTCACCTCATTACTACCAAATCTCTTCTTTCTAGATTGTAATGCCTATATCCTTCATTTCACCTTTGGTTCATGAAGTTTTGAACTATGGGTATAGGATTATATCTTTTGTTGTTGTTCCTTTTAGCATTGGGCAAAGGTTTTACTTTTGTTAAACCTGAATTATGTTTCTTGGGGTCTTCAATCCCTTCTTTTCATTGTAAGTTTCATTGCATTCCCTGTGTTTAAAACTGGCTGCTATGAGAGCTTTGCGGTTTAAATTAGGTTTGCATATCGGAATTGTAGATTTTTCTCTAGTGTGTCTTCTTAGTTGCCTCTTCTTAGGCTTTGTTGCATTCCAACTCGCCTCATTACTACCAAATCACTTCTTTCTGGATTGTAATGCCAATATGCTTCCTTTCACCTTTGGTTCATGAAGCTTTGAACAATGGTTAGAGGATTATAGCTTTAGTTGTTATTCCTTACAGCATTGGGCCAAGGTTTTACTTTTGTTAAACCTGAATTAGGTTTCCTAGGGTCTTCAATTCTTTCTTTTCTTTGTGAGTTTCATTGCATTTTCTGTGTTTAACACTAGATGCTATGAGAGCTTTGGTCTTTAAATCAGGTTTGCTTATGAAAATTGGAGTTTTTTTCCCTAGTTTTTCTTCTTAGCTACCTCTTATTACGTTTTGTTGGATTCCAACTCACCTCACTACTACCAGATATCTTCTTTCTAGATTATAATGTCAATATCCTTCCTTTCACCATTGGTTCATGATGCTTTGAACACTAGTTATAGGATTATACCTTAAGTTCTTCTGCCTTTCAGTGTTGGGCCAAAGTTTTACTCTTGTTAAACCTGAATTATGTTTCTTGCGGTCTTCAATTGCTTCCTCTTGCTATGAGTATCATTGCATTCCCTGTGTTTAACACTGGCTACTATGAGAGCTTTGGGGTTTAAATCAAGTTTGCTTATCAGAATTGGATGTTTTTCTCTAGTTTTTCTTCTTTGCTCCCTCTTATTACATTTTGTTGCATTCCAACTTGCCTCATTACTACCAAATCTCTTCTTTCTCAATTGTAATGCCAATATCCTTCATTTCACCTTTGGTTCATGCAGCTTTGAACAGTGGGTATAGGCTGATACCTTTTGTTGTTGTTCCTTTCAGCATTAGGCCAAGGTTTTACTTTTGTTAAACTTAAACTATGTTTCTCAGGGTCTTTAATTCCTTCTTTTCATTATGAGTTTCATTGCATTCTTTGTATTTAACACTAGCTTCTATGAGAGTTTTGTGGTTTAAATCAGGTTTTCTTATCAAAATTAGAGGTTTTTCTCTAGTTTTTCTTCTTATCTGTCTCATCTTTAGTGGATAGCAATCCCCAGCTTCAACGTCATGTCAAGCATATATCTCTAAAGGGGAGTGGGGAAATTTCTTATTACTATTCATTTTTTTGCTTATTCTTATGCAATATGTTTGAAGACAAAAGTTATATAAATCATTTCAAGTTGCATTATGGAAAATAGGAAAATTAAGAAAATTGTAAAATTTAAATTCAACTGATTATTGACAATGCATTTATCCTTAGAAGATTTTAAAATTCTAAAAATTCAAAAAATTCAATGTTTTGACTTTTAAATTTATAGTTAATGTTGTTGCATATGATTGGTGAGAAAAACATCATATTTGAATATTTTAATTCATCAAAAATACAAATAATGGAATCAATTATATAAAATGCATTTTAGTGGATGAATATTATGAATAGCAATTCGAAACTTCAATGTCGTGTCAAGCATATATCTCTATATGGTGGTGGGGAAACTTCTTATTAGATTCCATTACTTCTACTTTTTCTAAAGTAATATGATAGTTGACAACAATTATATAAGTCATTTCAAATTGCATTATGGCAAAGGAGACAATTAAAAAAATTGCAAAATTTAAATTTAACTAATTATTGATAATGTATTTATCCCTAAAAGACTTTAAAATTCTAAAAGTTGAAAAAATCCAATGTTTTGATTTTTAAATCTATTGTTAATGTTGTTGCATTTAATTGGTGAGAAAAACATAATATTTGAATATGTTAATTGAACAAAAAATTAAGTAATGGACTCAATTATATAAAATACACTTTAGTGGATGAATATTATCAATAACAATCCCCAACTTCGATGATGTGTGTGGCATATATCTCTAAAGAGGAGTGGGGAAACTTCTTATTAAACTCTGTTGCTTTTGCTTTTCCCTAAGAAATATGTTTGAAGAAAAAAATTATATAAATCATTTCAAATTGCATTTTGGCAAAAAAAAAACAATTAAAAAAGTCGCAAAAATAAAATTCAACTATTTATTGACAATGCATTTATCCTTATAAGACTTTAAAATTCAAAAAATTGAAAAAGTGCAATGTTTAGATGTTTAAATATATCAGCAATGTTGCTGAATTTGATTGATAAGAAAAACATAATTTTTGAATATGTTAATTGAACAAAAATACAAGTAATGGACTTAATTGTATAAAATAGACTTTAGTGGATGAATATTATAAATATCAATCCTAAGTTTCAATGTTGTGTCAAGCATATATCCCATTGCATTTGCTTTTTCTTAAAGAATAAGTTTGTAGACAAAGATTATATAAATCATTTCAATTGATTATTGACAATGCATTTATCTATATAAGACTTTAAAATTCTAAAAATTGAAAAAATGCAAGGTTTTGAATTTTAAATCTATTGTTAATGTTGTTGCATTTAATTGGTGAGAAAAATATAACATTTGAATATGTTAATTTAACAAAAATATAAGTAATGGACTTAATTATATAAAATAAACTTTAGTGGATGAATATCATCAATAGCACTCAATTGTATAAAATACAATTTAGTGAATAAATATTATAAATAACAATCCCTAACATCAATGATGTGTGAAGCATGTATCTCTAAAGAGGAGTGGGGAAACTTGTTATTCGACTCCATTGCTTTTGCTTGTCCCTAAGAAATATGTTTGAAGGCAAAAATTATATAAATCTTTTCAAATTGCATTATTGTAAAAGAGACAACCAAGAAAGTTGCAAAAACTAAATTCAACTAATTATTGACAATGCATTTATCCTTAGAAGACTTTAAAATTATTAAAATTGAAAAATTGCAATGTTTAGATGTTTAAATGTATTGGTAATGCCGTTGAATTTGATTAATGAGAAAAAGATAAATTTTGAATATGTTAATTGCACAAAAATACAAGTAATGGACTGAATTGTATAAAATACACTTTAGTGGATAAATATTATAAATACCAATCCCAAACTTCAATGTTGTGTCAAGCATATATGTCTAGAGGGGAATAGGAAAACTTCTTATTAGAGTCCATTGCATTCGCTTTTTCTTAAGTAATAAGTTTGTAGACAAAAATTATATAAATCATTTCAACTGATTATTTACAATGTATTTATCCATAGAAGATTTTAAAATTCTAAAATTTGAAAAAATGCAAGGTTTTGATTTTTAAATATATTGTTAATGTTGCATTTAATTGGTGAGAAAAATATAACATTTGAATATGTTAATTGAACAAAAATACAAGTAATAGACTCAATTATATAAAATACACTATAGTGATGAATATTATAAATAGCTAGCGGAAGCTTCAATATTATATGAAGTATATATCTCTAGAGAGTAGTGGGGAAACTTCTTATTAGAATCCTTCGCTTTTGCTTTTCCCTAAGTAATATGTTTGAAGAAAAAAATTAAATAAATCATTTTAAAATGCATTGTGGCAAGGGAGATAATTAACAAAATTGCAAAATTTAAATTCACCTAATTATTGACAATGCATTTATCTCTATAAGACTTTAAAATTCTAAAAATTGAAAAAGTCCAATGTTTTGATTTTTAAATTTATTGTTAACGTTATTGCATTTGATTGGTAAAAGAAATATAATATGTAAATATGTTAATTGAACAAAATTACAAATAATGAACTCAATTGTCTAAAATACACTTTAGTGGATGAATATTATAAATAGCAATCAAAAGCTTCAATGTTGTGTCAAGCATATATCTCTAGAGGGGAGTGGAGAAAAATCTTATTAAAATCCATTGCCTCTTTTTTTCTTCAGTAATATTGTTGAAGAAAAAAAAATTATATAAATCATTTTAAATTGCATTGAGGCAAAGGAGATAATTAAGAAAATTGTAAAATTTAAATTCAACTAATTATTGATAAGGCATTTATTCCCAAAAGACTTTAAAATTCTAAAAATTGAAAAAATTTAATGTTTTGATATTTAAATTTTTTGTTAATGTCGATGCATTTGATTGTTGAGGAAAACATAAAATTTGAATATGATAATTGAACACAAATACAAGCAATTGACTCAATTGTATAAAATAGATTTTAGTGGATGAATATTAAAAATAGCAATCCCCAGCTTCAATGATGTTTAAGCATATATCTCCACAGGAGAGTGGGGAAATTTCTTATCAGAGTCCATTGCATTTGTTTTTTCTTAAGTAATATGTTTGTAAACAAAATAAATCTTTTCAAATTGCATTGTGATTAGGGAGACAATTAAAAAAATTGTAAAATTTAAATTCAACTAATTGTTGAAAATGCATTTATCCCTAGAAAAATTTAAAATTCTAAAAATTGAAAAAAATCAATGTTTTGATTTTCAAATTTATTGTTAATATATAAGACTTTAAAATTCTAAAAATTGAAAAAATGTAAGGTTTTGAATTTTAAATCTATTGTTAATGTCGTTGCATTTAATTGGTGAGAAAAATATAACATTTGAATATGTTAATTGAACAATAATATAAGTAATGGACTCAATTGTATAAAATACACTCTAGTAGATGAATATTATAAATAACAAAATTCCCAACTTCAAAAATGGGTGAAGGATATATCTCTACAGGGGAGTGGGGAAACTTCTTATTAGAGTCTATTACATTTGTTATTTCTTAAGTAATATGTTTAAAGATAAAAATTATATAAATTATTTCAAATTACATTGTCACCACGAAGACAATTAAGAAAATTATAAAATTTAAATTCAACTGATTATTAACAATGAATTTATACATAAAAGACTTTAAAATTATAAAAATTAAAAAAATTCAATGTTTTCATTTTCAAATTTATTGTTAATGTCGATGCATTTGATTGACGAAAAAAATATAATATTTAAGTATGTTAATTGAACAAAAATACAAGTAATAGATTCAATTGTATAAAATTCATTTTAGTGAATGAATATTATAAATAGTAATCCTAAGTTTCAAAGTTGTGTCAAGCATATATCTCTAGAAAGTAGTGGGCAAATTGCTTATTAGAGACTATTGCATTTTTTTTTCTTTAGTAATATATTTTAAGAGAAAAATTATATAAATCATTTCAAATTGCATTGTGGTAGTAAAGACAATTAAAAAAATTGCAAAATTTAAATTCAACTTGTTATTGACAATGATTTTATCCCTAGAATACTTCAAATTTTATCCCTAAAATTTAAATTCAACTTGTTATTCAACTGGTTATTCAATGTTTTGATTTTTAAATTTATTATTAATGTCGTTAAATTCAATTGGTGAGAAAAACATAATATTTGTATATGTTAATTGAACAAAAATTCAAGTAATGGACTCAATTATATAAAATACACTTTAGTGGATGAATATTATAAATAACAATTTGAATCTTCAATGTTGTGTCAAATGTATATCTCTAGATGGGAGTGGGGAAACTTCTTATTAGAACTCATTGCATTTGTTTTTTCTTTAGAAATATGTTAGTAGACAATAATTATATACATCATTTCAAATTGCATTGTGGCAAAGGAGAAAATTAAAAAAATTGTAATATTTAAATTCATCTAATTATTGACAATGTATTTATCCTTAAAAGACTTTAAAATTCTAAAAATTAAAAAAATTAAGTGTTTTGAGTTTTAAATTTATTGTTAATGTTGTTGCATTTGATTGGTGTGAAAAATATAATATTTGAATATGTTAATTGAACAAAAATACAAGTGATAAATGCAATAATATAAAATACATTTTATTAGTAAATATTATAAATAGCAATCCCTAGTTTCAATGTTGTGTGAAGCATATATCTTTAGAGAGTAGTGGACAAACTTTTTATTAGAGTCTATTGTATTTATTTTTCTTAAGTAATAAGCTTAAAGAAAAAAATTATGTAAATAATTTCAAATTACATTGTGGCAAAAGAGACAATTAAAAAAATTACAAAATTTAAATTCATCTAATTATTAACAATACATTTATCCTTAGAAAACTTAAAAATTCTAAAAATTAAAAAATTCAATATTTTGATTTTTAAATTTATTATTAATGTTATTGAATTTGATTGGTGAGAAAAACATAATATTTGTATATGTTAATTGAACAAAAATACAAGTGATAGATGCAATAATATAAAATACATTTTATTAGTGAATATTATAAATAACAATGCTCAGTTTTAATGTTGTGTGAAACATGTATTTTTAGAGAGTAATGGACAAACTTTTTATTAGAATCTATTGTATTTATTTTTCTAAAGTAATAAGCTTAAAGACAAAAATTATGTAAATAATTTCAAATTGCATTGTGGCAAAAGAGACAATTAAAAAAATTACAAAATTTAAATTCATCTAATTATTAACAATACATTTATTCCTAGAAAACTTAAAAATTCTAAAATTTAAAAAATTCAATATTTTGATTTTTAAATTTATTGTTAATGTCGTTGAATTTGATCGGTGAGAAAAACATAATATTTATATATGTTAATTGAACAAAAATTCAAGTAATAGACTCAAATTTATAAAATACACTTTAGAGTATAAATATTATAAATAACAATCCCTAGTTTCACTGATGGGTGAAGCATATATCTCTAGATGGGAGTGGGAAAACTTCTTATTAAAGTTCACTGCATTTGCTTTTTCTTAATTAATATGTTTGTAGACAAAAAATTATGTAAATAATTTCAAATTTCATGGTTGCAAAAGAGACAATTAAGAAAATTGCAAAATTTAAATTCAACTAATTATTGACAATGAATTTATCCTTAAAAGTCCTTAAAATTCTAAAAATTAAAAAAATTCAATGTTTTGATTTTCAAATCTATTGTTAATGCCGATGCATTTAATTGGTGAGAAAAACATAATATTTGAATATGTTAATTGAATAAAAATACAAGTAATGGATTCAATTGTATAAAATTCAATTTCGTGAATGAATATTATAAATATTAATCCTAAGTTTCAATGTTGTGTCAAGCATATATCTCTAGAGAGTTGTGAACAAATTTCTTATTAGAGTCTCTTGCATTTGTTTTTTCTTTAGTAATATGTTTTCACACAAAAATTACATAAATCATTTTAAATTGCATTATCGCAATGGAGACAATTAAAAAATTTCAAAATTTAATTTCATCTAATTATTGACAATACATTTATTCCTAAAAGACTTGAAAATTCTAAAAATTGAAAAAATTCAATGTTTTGATTTTTAAATTTTTTGTTAATATCCTTGCATTTGATTGGTGTGAAAAACATAATATTTGAATATGTTAATTAAACAAAACTATAAGTAATGGACTCAATTGTATAAAATACACTTTAATGGATGAATATTATAATTAGCAATCCCCAACTTTAATGATGGGTGAAGTATATATCTTTAGAGGGAAGCGGGAAAACTTATTATTAGAGTTCATTACATTTGCTTTTTCTTAAGTAATAAGTTTGTAGATAAAAATTATATAAATCATTTCAAATTGCATTGCAGCTAAAGAGACAATTAAAAAAATTGCAAAATTTAAATTCAAGTAATTATTGATGATGCATTTATCCCTAAAAAACTTGAAAATTCTATAAATTGAAAAAATTCAATGTTTTGATTTTCAAATTTATTGTTAATGTTGTTTCATTTGATTGTTTTTTCTACAATAATATGATTGTAGACTAAAATTATATAAATCATTTGAAATTGCATTGTGGTGAAAGAGATAATTAGGAAAATTGCAAATTTAAATTCAACAGATTATTAACAATGCATTTATAGAAAATGCATATATATAATGGGCACAATTATAGAAAACACACCTTAGTGGCTGAATATTATAAATAGCAATCTGAAACTTCAATGTTATATAAACATATATATCTAGAGGGGAGTAGGGGAACTTCATATGAGAGTGCATTGCAATTGCGTTTTCTTAAGTAATGTGTTTGTGGAAAAAAATTATAAAAATCATTTCAAAGTGCATTGTGGCAAAGGAGACAATTAAAAAAATTACAAAATTTAAATTCAATTTATTATTGACAATAAATTTATCCCTAGAAGACTTTAAAATTCTAATAATTGAAAAAAATCAACATGTTGGTTTTCAAATTTATTGTTAATAACGATGAATTTGGTTGGTGAGAAAAACATAATATTTAAATATGATAATTAAAAAAGAATACAAGTAATAGATTTAATTGTATAAAATACACTTTAGTGGATGAATATCATAATTAGCAATCCCAGCTTCAATGATCGGTGAAGCATATATCTTTAGAAGGGAGTGGGTAAACTTCTTATTAGAGTTTATTGCATTTGCTTTTCCTTAAGTAATAAGTTTGTAGAAAAAAATTATATAAATCATTTCAAATTGCATTATGGCAAAGGAGACAATTAAGAAAATTGCAAAATTTAAATTTAATTGATTATTGATAATGCACTTTTCCCTATAAGACTTTAAAATTCTAAAAATTAAAAAAGTTCAATACTTTGATTTTTAAATTTTCTGTTAATATCATTGCATTTGATTGGTGTGAAAAATATAATATTTGAGTATGTTAATTGAACAAAACTACAAGTAATGGACTCAATTGTATAAAATACACCTCAGTCGATGAATATTATAAATAGCAATCTAAATCTTCAATGTTGTGTTAAGCATTTATCTCTAAATGGAAGTAGGGAAACTTTTTATTAGAGTCCATTCCAATTGCTTTTTCTTAAGTAATATGGTTGTAGACAAAACTTATATAAATTATTTCAAATTGAATTGTAGCAATGGAGATAATTAAGAAAATTGCTAAATTTAAATTCATCTAATTATTGACAATGCACTTATCTCTATAAGACTTTAAAATTCTAAAAATTGAAAAAATTCAATGTTTTGATTTTTAAACTTATTGTTAATCTCGTTGCATTTGATTGGTGAGAAAAATATATATTGAAATATTTTAATTGAACAAAAGTACAAGTAATGGACTCAATTGTATAAAATTCACTTTAATGGATGAATATTATAAATAGCAATCCCTAACTTCAAGGATGGTTTAGTTATATATCTATAGAGGGGTATGGGGAAAATTTTTGTTAGAGTCCATTGCATTTACTTTTTCTTAAATAATATGTTTGTAGACAAAAATTATATAAATCATTTCAAATTGCATTCTGTCTATGGAGACAATTAAAAAAATTGAAAAATGTCAATTCAATTGATTATTAACAATGCATTTATCCCTAGAAGACTTTAAAATTCTAAAAATTTTAAAAACTGCAATGTTTTGATTTTTAAATTTATTGTTAATGTCGTTGAAATTAATTAGTGACTAAAACATAATATTTGAATAAGTTAATTGAAAAAAAAATACAAATAATGGAGTCAATTGTATAAAATACACTTTAGTGGATGAATATTATAAATAGCAATATGAAGCTTAAATAAGGGGTGAAGCATATATCTCTAGAGGGGAGTGGAGAAATTTCTTGTTAGAGTCTATTGCATTTACTTTTTTTTGAGTAATAAGTTTGTAGACAAACTTATATCTCTAAAGGGGAGTGGGGAAACTTCTTATTCGAGTACATTGAAATTGCATTTTCTTAAGTAATGTACTTGGGGAAAAAAATTATATAAATCATTTTAAATTGCATTGTGGCAAATGAGACAATTAAAAAAAATAAAAAATTTAAATATAATTGATTATTGACAATGTATTTATCCTTAAAAGACTTGAAAATTCTAAAAATTGAAAAAATTCAATATTTTGATTTTAAATTTATTGTTAATGCCATTTCGTTTGATTGGTTAGAAATATATAATATTTAAATATGTAAATTGAACAAAAATACAATTAATGGACTCAATTGTATAAAATACACTCTAGTATATGAATATTATAAATAGCAATCAGAATTTTCAATGTTGTGTTAAACATATATCTCTAAAGGGGAGTAAGGAAACTTCTTATTAGAGTAAATTGCCTTTGCTTTTACTTAAGAAATATTTTGTAGACTAAAATTATATAAGTCATTTCATATTGCATTGTGGGAAAGGAGACAATTAAGAAAATTGCAAAAATTAAATTCAACTAATTATTGATAATACATTTATCGTTAGAATACTTTAAAATTCCAAAAATTGAAAAAATGCAATGTTTTGATTTTTAAATTTATTGTTAATATTGTTGCATTTGATTGGTGTGAAAAACATAATATTTGAATATGTTAATTGAACAAAAATAAAAGTAATGGAGTCAATTGTATAAAATACACCTTAAGGGATGAATATTATAATTAGCAATCTCAACTTTAATGACGTGTGAAGCATATAACTATGAAAGGGAGTAAGGAAACTTCTTATTATAGTCCATTGCATTTGCTTTTTCTTAAGTAATATGTTTGTAGACAAAAATTATATATATCATTTCAAATTGCATTGTGGCAATGGAGATAATTAAAAAAATATCAAAATTTAAATTCATCGAATTATTGACAATGCATTTATCCCTAGAAGACTTAAAAATTGAAAAAAATTCAATGTTTTGATTTTTAAATTTATTATTAATGTCATTGAATTTGATTGGTGAGAAAAACATAATATTTGAATATCTTAATTAAAGAAAAATACAAGTAATGAACTTAATTGTATAAAATACACTTTAATGGATGAATATTATAAGAAGCAATTCCTAACTTCAATGATGGGTGAAGCTTATATCTCTTAAGGGGAGTCAAGAAATTTCTTATTAGAGTCCATTGCATTTGTCTTTTCTTAAGTAATTAGTTTGCAGACAAAAATTATATAAATCATTTCAAATTGCATTATGGCTAGTGAGACAATTACAAAAATTGCAAATTTAAATTCAACTGATTATTGACAATACATTTATCCCTAGAAGACTTTAAAATTTTAACAATTAAAAAAATGTAATATTTTGATTTTTAAATTTATCATTAATGCTGTTGAATTTGATTAGTGACAAAAATATAATATTTAAATACGTTAATTAAACAAAAATACAAGTAATGAATTCAATTGTATAAAATACACTTTAGTAGATAAATATTATAAATGACAATCGAAAGTTTTAGTGTTGTGTCTAGCATATATCTCTAAAGGGAGTGGGGAAACTTCTTATTAGAGTCGATTGATTTTGCTTTTTCTTAAGTAATATGCTTGTAGACTAAAATTATATAAGTCATTTCAAATTGAATTGTTGGAAGGGAGACAATTAAAAAAACTACAAAATTTAAATTTAACTGATTATTAACAATGCATTTATCCTCACAAGACTTTAAAATTCCAAAAATTGAAAAAATGCAATGTTTTGATCGTTATGAAAAACATAATATTTGAATATATTAATTGAACAATAATACAAATAATGGATTCAATTGTATAAAATACATTTTTCTAGATGAATATTATAAACAACAATTCCTAGTATAAAAAATGTATCAAGTATATATCTATAGAGGGGAGTGGGGAAACTTCTTATTAAAGTTTATTGCTTTTGCTTTTCCCTCAGTAATATGTTTGAAGAAAAAATTATATAAATCATTTCAAATTGCATTGTGGCAAAAGAGACAATTTAAAAAATTGTAAAATTTAAATTTAACTAATTATTAAAAATGCATTTATCCCTATACGACTTTAAAATTCTAAAAATTGAAAAAGTTAAATTTTTTTATTTTTAAATTTATTGTTAATATCATTGCAATTTATTGGTGTGAAAAATATAAAATTTAAATATATTAATTAAACAAAAATACAAATAATGGACTCAATAGTAAAAAATACATTTTATTGAATGAATATTATAAATAGCAACCCCAGTTTCAATGTTGTATGAAGCATATGTCTCTGGAGATCAATGGACAAATTTCTTATTAGAGTCCATTGTATTTATTTTTCTTAAGTAATATGTTTGAAGACAAAAATTATATAAATTATTTCAAATTGCATTGTGGCAAGAAGGACAATAAAAAAAATTACAAAATTTAAATTCAACTAATTAATGATAATGCTTTTATCCCTAGTAGACTTTAAAATTTTAAAAATTGCAAAAAAGTAATATTTTAATTTTTAAATTTATTATTAATACTATTGCATTCTATAGGTGAGAAAAATATAAAATTTGAATATGTTAATTGAAGAAAAATACAAGTAATGGACTCAATTGTATAAAATACACTTTAGTGGATGAATATTATAAATAGCAATCTGAAATTTCAATATTGTGTCAAGCATATATCACTAAAAGGGAGTTGGGAAATTTCCTATTAAAGTCCATTACTTTTACTTTTTCTTTAGTAATATGTTATTAGAAAAAAAATATTATATACGTCATTTCAAGTTGCATTGTGGCAAAGGAGATAATTAAAAAATTGCAAAACTTAAATTTATCTAATTATTGACAATGCATTTATCCCTAGAAGACTTAAAAATTCTAAAAATTGAAAAAATTCAATGTTTTGATTTTGAAATTTATTGTTAATGTCATTGCATTTGATTGGTGAGAAAAGCATAATATTTGAATATGTTTATTGTATAAAATACACTTTAGTAGATGAATATTATAATAGTAATTCGAAATGTCAACGTTATGTCAAGTATATATCTCTAGATAGGAGTGGACAAACTTTTTATTAGAGTATATTGTAGTTGCTTTTTCTTTAGTAATATGTTAATAGACAAAAATTATATACATCATTTCAAACTGCATTGTGGCAAAAGAGACAATTTAAAAAATTGCAAAATTTAAATTCAATTGATTTTTAACAATGCATTTATCCCTAGAAGACTTTAAAATTCTAAAAATTGAAAACATGTAATATTTTCATTTTGAAATTTATTGTGAATGTCATAGCATTTGATTGGTGAGAAAAATATAATATTTTAATATGTTAATTGAACAAAAATACAAGTAATGGAATCAATTGTATAAAATACACTTTAATGGATGAATATTATAAATAGCAATCTCAAACGTCAATGTTGTATTAAGCATATATCACTAGATAAGAGTTCAATGCTTTTGCTTTTTCTTAAGTAATATGTTTGAAGATAAAAATTATATAAATCATTTCAAATTGCATTAAGGCAAAGGAGACAATTAAGAAAATTGCAAAATTTAAATTTAACTGATTATTGACAATAGTTTTAGCCCTAACAGACTTTAAAATACTAAAAATTGTCAAAATGCAATATTTTGATTTTTAAATTTATTGTTAATATCGTTGCATTTGATTGGTGAGAAAAACATAATATTTGAATATGTTAATTGAACAAAAATACAAGTGATGAACTTAATTCTATAAAATATACTTTAGTGGATGAACATTATAAATAGCAATCTGAAATTTCAACATTGTGTCAAGCATATATCTCTAAATGGGAGTGGGGAAACTTCTTATTAAAGTTTATTGCATTTTTTTCTTCTTTAGTAATATGTTAGTAGACAAAAATTATATATGTCATTTCAAATTGTATTGTGGCAAAGTAGACAATTAAAAAAATTGTAAATTTTAAATTCATCTAATTATTGAGAATGAATTTATCCCTAGAGTAGTTAAAAATTCTAAAAATTGAAAAAATTGAATGTTTGGATTTTTAAATTTATTGTTAATATCGTTGCATTTGATTGATGAGAAAAACATAATATTTAAATATATTAATTGAACAAAAATATAAGTAATTGATTCAATTGAATAAAATACACTTTAGTGGATAAATATTATAAATAGCAATATGAAGGTTCAACATTGTGTCAAGCATATATCTCTAGATGCGAGTGGGGAAACTTTCTATTAAAGTCCATTGCTTTTGCTTTTTCTTTAATAATATGTTAGTAGAAAAAAATTATATACGTCATTTCAAGTTGCACTGTGGTAAAGGAGATAATTAAAAAATTGCAAAACTTAAATTTATCTAAGTAATATGTTAATATACAAAAATTCTGTAAGTTATTTCAAATTGCATTATGGTAAAATTTAAATTCAACCGATTATTGACAATGCATTTATCCCCATCAGACTTTAAAATTCTAAAAATTGCAAAAATGCAATATTTTGATTTTTAAATTTACTTATAATATCGTTGTATTTGATAGGTGAGAAAAACATAATATTTGAATATGTTAATTGAACAAAAATACATGTATAGTCACAATTGTATAAAATACACTTTAGTGGATTAATATTATAAATATCAATTCGGAGTTTCAATGTTATATCAAATATATATCTCTAAATAGAAGTGGGCAAACTTCTTATTAAAGTGCATTGCATTTGTTTTCTCTTTTGTAATATGTTAGTAGACAAAAATTATATATGTCATTTCAAATTGTATTATGGCAAGGGAGACAACTAAAAAAATTGCAAATTTTAAATTCATCTAATTATTAATAATGCATTTAAACCTATATGACTTTAAAATTTTAAAAATTAAAAAAACGCAATGTTTTGATTTTTAAATTTATTGTTAATGTTGTGACATTTGATTGGTGAGAAAAACATAATATTTAAATATGTTAATTGAACAAAAATACAAGAAATGGACTCAATTGTATAAAATAGACTTTAGTGGATGAATATTATAAATAGGAATCTAAAGTTTCAACATTCTGTCAAACATATATGTCTAAATAGGAGTGGGGAAACTTCTTATTAGAGTCTATTGCATTTTTTTTTCTTTAGTAATATGTTAGTAGACAAAAATTATATATGTCATTTCAAATTGCATTATGGTAAAAGAGACAATTAAAAAAATTACAAAATTTAAATTCATCTAATTATTGAGAATGAATTTACCATTCGAACACTTAAAATTTCTAAAAATTGAAATAATTCAATGTTTGGATTTTTAAATTTATTGTTAATGTCGTTGCATTTGATTGGTGAGAAAAATATAATATTCAAATATGTTAATTGAACAAAAATATAAGTAACGAACTCAATTGAACAAAATATACTTTAGTTGATGAATATTATAAATAGCAATTTGAAACTTTAACATTGTATCAAGCTTATATCTCTAGTGGGAGTGGGGAAACTTTTTATTAGTGTCCATTGCATTTTCTTTTTCTTAAGTAATATGTTAATAGACAAAAATTTTGTACTTTATTGCAAATTGCATTATGGAAAAATTTAAATTTAGCTAATGATTGACAATGCTTTTATCCCCAATAGACTTTAAAATTCTAAAAATTGCAAAAATGCAATATTTTGACTTTTAAATTTATTGTTAATATCATTGTATTTGATAAGTGAGAAAAACATAATATTTGAATATGTTAATTGAACAAAAATACATGTAATGGTCACAACTGTACAAAATACAGTTTAGTGAATGGAAATTATATGTAGCAATTCGGAGTTTTAATGTTGTGTCAAACATATATCTTTAAATAAGAGCGGGCAAACTTCTTATTAGATTCCATTGCATTTGTTTTCTCTTTAGTAATATGTTAGTAGACGAAAATTATACATGTCATTTCAAACTGCATTGTGGCTAGGGAGACAACTAAAAAATTAGCAAAATTTAAATTCATCTAAGTATCAAAAATGCATGTAAACCTAGAAGACCTTAAAATTTAAAAAATTGAAAAAATGCAATGTTTTGATTTTAGATTTATTGTTAGTGTCGTGACATTTAATTGGTGAGAAAAATATCATATTTAAACATTTTAATTGAACAAAAATATAAGAAATGGACTCAATTATATAAAATACACTTTAGTAGATGAATATTATAAATAGCAGTCCAAAGTCTCAATGTTGTGTTAAGCATATATCTCCAAATAAGAGTGGGGAAACTTCTTATTAAAGTCCATTGCATTTTTTTCCTTTAATAATATGTTAATAGACAAAAATTATATATGTCATTTCAAATTGCATTGTGGCATAGGAGACAATTAAAAAAATTATAAAATTTAAATTTATCTAATTATTGACAATGAATTTATCTCTAGAACACTTTAAAATTCTAAAAGTTGAAAAAATTGAATGTTTGGATTTTTAAATTTATTGTTAATGTTGTTGCATTTGATCGGTAAGAAAAACATAATATTCAAATATGTTAAGTGAACAAAAATAAAAATAATGAACTCAATTGAATAAAATAAACTTTAGTGGATGAATATTATAAATAGCAATCCTAAGTTGCAATGTTGTGTCATGCATATATTTATAAATGGGAGTCGGCAAACTTCTTATTAGAGTCCATTGCATTTGTTTTCTCTTTAGTAATATGTTTGCCATTTCAAATTGTAGTGTAGCAAAGGAGACAATTAAAAAAATTGCAAAATTTAAATTCATTTAATTATTGACAATGAATTTATCCCTATAACACTTAAAAATTCTAAACATTGAAAAAATGTAAGGTTTTCAACTAATTATTAACAATGCATTTATCCGTAAAAAAACCTTAAAATTCTAAAATTCAAAAAATGCAATGTTCTTGTTTTTTGCTTTATTATTAAAGTCATGACATTTGATTGGTGTGGAAAACATAACATTTGAATATGTTAATTGAACAAAAATACAAGTAATGGAATCAATTGTATAAAATACACTTTAGTTGATGAATATTATAAATAGCAATCCCAAGCTTGAATGTTGTGTTAAGCATATATTCCTAGATAGGAGTAGGAAACCTTCTTATTAGAGTTCATTGCTTCTGTTTTTTCTTAAATAATTTGTTTGAAGACAAGAAATATATAAATCATTTCAAATTACATTAAGCCAAAAGAGACAATTAAGAAAATTGCACAATTTTAATTTAACAAATTATTGGCAATGCATTTATCCCTAATAGATTTTAAAATTCTAAAAATTGAAAAAATGTAATATTTTGATTTTTAAATTTATTGTTAAATGTCATTGAATTTGATTGGTAAGAAAAATATAATATTTGAATATATTTATTGAACAAAAATACAAGTAATGGACTTGATTGTATAAAATACACATTAGTGGATGAATATTATAAATAGCAATCTGAAACATCAATGTTATGTCAAGCATATATCTTTAGAAAGGAGTGGAGAAACTTCTTATTAGAGTCCATTGCATTTGTTTTTCCATAAGTAATATGTTTGTAGGCAAAAATTATATAAATCATTTCAAATTACTTTGTGGCACAAGAGACAATTAAGAGAATTGCAACATTTAAATTCAACTGATTATTGACAAGGCATTTATCCCTATAAAACCTTAAAATTCTAAAATTCAAAACATGCAATGTTTTGGTTTTTTGCTTTATTATTAAAATCATGACATTTGATTGGTATAAAAAATATAACATTTGAATATGTTAATTGAATAAAAATACAAGTAATGAACTCAATTGTATAAAATACACTTTAGTAAATAAATATTATAAATAGCAATCTCAAATTTCAATGTTGTGTTAAGCATATATCCCTTAAATGGGAGTGGGAAACCTTCCTTTTAAAGTCCATTATTTTTTATTTTTCTTAAGTAATTTGTTTGAAGACAATAATTATATAAATCATTTCAAATTGCATTGAGGTAAAGGAGACAATTAAGAAAATTGCAAAATTTTTCAACAGATTATTGCCAATTCATTTATCCATAGCAAACTTTAAAATTCTAAAATTGCAAAAATGCAATATTTTGATTTTTAAATTTATTGTTAATGTCATTGCATTTGATTGGTGAGAAAAATATAATATTTGAATATATTAATTAAACAAAAATACAACTAATGGACTAAATTGTATAAAATACACATTAGTAGATGAATATTATAAATAGCAATCCCAAACTTTAATGTTGTATTAAACATATATCCCTAGATGGGAGTGAGAAACCTTTTTATTAGAGTCCATTACTTTTACTTTTTCTTAAGTAATTTGTTTGAAGACAATAATTATATAAATCATTTCAAATTGCATTGAGGCAAAGGAGACAATTAAGAAAATTGCAAAATTTTTCAACAGATTATTGCCAATTCATTTATCCATAGCAAACTTTAAAATTCTAAAATTGCAAAAGTGCAATATTTTGATTTTTAAATTTATTGTTAATGTTGTTACATTTGATTAGTGAGAAAAATATAATATTTGAATATGTTAATTGAACAAAAATACAACTAATGGACTTAATTGTATAAAATACACTTTAGTAGATGAATATTATAAATAGCAATCCTAAACTTCATTATAGTTTCAAGCATATAAGTATAGAAGGGAGTAGAAAAACTTCTTATTAGAGTCCATTGTGTTTACTTTTACCTAAATAATATGTTTGTAGACAAAAATTATATAAATAATTTCAAATTGCATTATGGCACAAGAGACAATTAAGAAAATTGCAAAATTTAAATTCAATCGATTATTAACAATGCATTTATCTCTAGAAAACCTTAAAATTATAAAATTCAAAAAATGCAATGTTTTGGTTTTTTGCTTTATTATTAAAGTCATGACATTTGATTGGTGACAAAAAGATAATATTTGAATATGTTAATTGAACAAAAATATAAATAATGAACTCAATTGTATAAAATACACTTTAGTAGATGAATATTATAAATAGCAAACTCAAATTTCAATGTTGTGTTAAACATATATCCCTATATGGGAGTGGGGAACCTTCTTATTAGAGTCCATTGCTTTTGCTTTTTCTTAAGTAATTTGTTTGAAGACAATAATTATATAAATCATTTCAAATTGCATTGAGGCAAAGGAGACAATTAAGAAAATTGCAAAATTTTAATTCAACAGATTATTGCCAATTCATTTATCCCTAGCAGACTTTAAAATTCTAAAATTATGAAAATGCAATATTTTTATTTTTAAATTTATTGTTAATGTCTTTACATTTGATTAGTGAAAAAAATATAATATTTAAATATGTTAATTGAAAAAAAATACAAGTTTTGGACTCAATTGTATAAAATACACTTTAGTAAATGAATATTGTAAATAACAATCCTAAGCTTCATTGTAGTTTCAAGCATATAAGTATAGAGGGGAGTGGGAAAATTTCTTATTAGAGTCCATTGTGTTTACTTTTATCTAAGTAATATGTTTGTAGACAAAAATGATATAAATTATTTCAAATTGCATTGTGGCACAAGAGACAATTAAGAAAATTACAAAATTTAAATTCAATCGATTATTAACAACGCATTTATCTCTAGAAAACCTTAAAATTCTAAAATTCAAAAAATGCAATGTTTTGGTTTTTTGCTTTATTATTAAAGTCATGACATTTGATTGGTGATAAAAATATAATATTTGAATATGTTAATTAAACAAAAATACAAGTAATGGACTTAATTATATAAAATACACTTTAGTAGATGAATATTATAAATAGTAATTTCAAATTTCAATATTGTGTTAAGCATATATCCCTAAATGAGAGTGGGGAACCTTTTTGTTAGAGTCCATTACTTTTTCTTTTTCTTAAGTAATTTGTTTGAAGACAAGAATTATAGAAATCATTTCAAATTACATTGAGGCAAAGGAGACAATTAAGAAAATTGCAAAATTTTAATTCAACGGATTATTGTCAATGCATTTATCCCTAGCAGATTTTAAAATTTTAAAATTGCAAAAATGCAATATTTTGATTTTTAAATTTATTGTTAATGTCATTGCATTTGATTGGTGACAAAAATATAATATTTGAATATGTTAATTGAACAAAAATACAAGTAATAAACTTAATTGTATAAAATACACTTTAGTAGATGAATATTATAAATAGCAATCCTAAACTTTAATGTTGTGTTAAGCATATATTCCTAGATGGGAGTAAGGAACCTTTTTGTTAGAGTCCATTGTTTTTGCTTTTACTTAAGTAATTTGTTTGAAGACAAGAATTATATAAAATATTTCAAATTACATTGAGACAAAGGAGACAATTAAGAAAATTGAAAAATTTTAATTCAACAAATTATTACCAATGCATTTATCCTTAGCAAATTTTAAAATTCTAAAATTGCAAAAATGCAATATTTTGATTTTTAAATTTATGGTTAATGTCGTTGAATTTGATTGGTGAGAAAAATATAATATTTGAATATGTTCATTGAACGAAAATACAAGTAATGGACTCAATTGTATAAAATACACCTTAATGGATCAATATTATAAATAGTGATCCGAAACTTCAATGTTGTGTGAAACATATATCTCTAGAAGGGAATGGGGAAACTTCTTATTAAAATCCATTGCATTTGCTTTTTCCTAAGTAATATGTTTAAAAAAATTCTATAAGTAATTTGTTTGAACATAAGAATTATATAAATCATTTAAAATTGCATTGAGGCAAATGAGACAATTAAGAAAATTTGCAAAATTTTAATTCAACAAATTATGACCAATGCATTTATCCCCAGCAGTTTTTAAAATTCTAAAAATTGAAAAAATGCAATATTTTTATTTTTAAATTTATTGTTAGTGGAGTTGCATTTGATTGGTGGGAAAAACATAATATTTGAATTTGTTAATTGAACAAAAATAAGAATAATGGACTCAATTATATAAGATACACTTTAGTGGATGAATATTATAAATAGCAATATGAAGTTTCAATATTGTATCAAACATATATCTCTAGATTTGAGTACGGAAACTTCCTTTTATAGTTCATTGCTTTTGCTTTTTCTTAAATAATATGTTTGAAAACAAAAATTATATAAATCATTTCAAATTGCATTAAGGAAAAGGAGACAATTAAGAAAATTGAAAAAATTAAATTCAACAAATTATTAACAATGCATTTATCCCTAACAGAATTTAAAATTCTAATATTGCAAAAATGAAATATTTTGATTTTTAAATTTATTGTTAATGTTGTTGCATTTGATTAATGAGAAAAATATAATATTTGAATATGTTAATTGAACAAAACTACAAGTAATGGACTCAATTGTATAAAATACACTTTAGTGGATGAATATTATAAATAACAATCTCAAACTTCATTGTTGTTTCAAATATATATGTAGAGGGGGGAATGGGAAAACTTCTTATTAAAGCCTGTTGCATTTGTTTTTTCCTAAGAAATAAGTTTGTAGGCAAAAATTATATAAATCAATTCAAATTGTGTTGTGGCATAAGAGACAATTAAGAAAATTACAAAATTTAAATTCAACAAATTATTAACAATGTATTTATCCTTAACAGACTTTAAAATTCTAAAATTACAAAAATGTAATATTTTGATTTGTAAATTTATTGTTAATGTCGTTGAATTTGATTGGTGAGAAAAATATAATATTTGAATATGTTAATTGAACAAAAATACAAGCAATGGACTCAATTGTATAAAATATCCTTTAGTGGATGAATATTATAAATAGTAATCCTAAGTTTCATTATTGTTTCAAGCATATAGGTATAAAGAGGAGTGGGAAAACTTCTTATTAAAGTCCCTTGCATTTGCTTTTTTCTAAGTAATATGTTTGTATGCAAAAATTATATAAATCATTTCAAATTATATTATGGCATAAGAGATAATTAAGAAAATTGTAAAATTTAAATTCAATTGATTATTGACAATGCATTTATCCCTAGAAAAACTTAAAATTTTAAAATTCAAAAAATGCAATGTTTTGGTTTTTTTACTTTATTATTAAAATCATGGTATTTGATTGGTGTGAAAAATATAACATTTAAATATGTTAATTGAACAAAAATACAAGTAATGGAATCAATTGTATAAAATATACTTTAGTAGATGAATATTATAAATAATAATTTCAAACTTTAATGTTGTGTCAAGCATATATCCTTAGATAGGAGAGGAGAAACTTGTTATTAGAGTCCATTGCGTTTGCTTTTTTCTAAGTAATATGTTTGTAGGCGAAAATCATGTAATCATTTCAAATTACATTGTGACAAAAGAGACAATTAAAAAAATTGCAAAATTTAAATTCAACTGTTTATTAAATATGCACTTATCCCTTGTAGCCTTTAAAATTCTAAAAATTTAAAAAATGCAATGTTTTTATTTTTAAATTTATTGTTAATGCAATCGCATTTGATTAGTGAGAAAAATATAATATTTGAATATGCTAATTGAACAAAAATAAGAGTAATGGACTCAATTGTATAAAATACACTTTAGTGGAAGAATATTATAAATAACAATCTGAAGTTTCAATATTGTATCAAGCGTATATCTTTAGATGGAAGTTGAAAATTTTCTTATTAGAGTCCATTGCTTTTGCTTTTACTTAAGTAATATGCTTGAAAATAAAAATTATATAAATCATTGCAAATTGCATTGAGGTAAAGGAGACAATTAAGAAAATTGCAAAATTTAAATTCAACAGATTATTAACAATGCATTTATCCCTAATAGACTTTAATATTCTAAAATTGCAAAAATGCAATATTTTGATTTTTAAATTTATTGTTAATGTTATTGCATTTGATTAGTGAGAAAAATAAAATATTTGAATATGTTAATTGAAAAAAAATACAAGTAATGGACTCAATTGTATAAAATACACTTTAGTAAATAAATATTATAAATAGCAATCCTAACATCAATGATGGATGAAACATATATCTTTAGAATGGCGTGGGGAAACTTCTTATTATAGTACATTGCATTTGTTTTTTCTCAAGTAATAAGTTTGTTCACAAAATTTATATAAATCATTTTAAATTGCATTATGGCTGAGGAGATAATTAAAAAAAATTGCAAAATTTAAATTCAACTAATTATTGACAATGCATTTATCCTTAGAAGACTTGGAAATTCTAAAAATTGAAAAAATGCGATGTATTGATTTTAAAATTTATTGTTAATGTTATTTCATTTGATTGGTGAAAAAAAATATAATATTTGAATATGTTAAATCAAGAAAAATACAAATAATGAACACAATTATATAAAATACACTTTAGTGGATGAATATTATAAATAGTGATCAAAAGCTTCAATGATATGTCAAGCATATATCTCTGGACGAGATTGGGGAAACTTGTTATTAGAGTCCATTGCTTTTGCTTTTCCCCAAGTAATATGTTTGAAGACAAATATTATATAAATCATTTCTAATTGCATTGAGGCAAAGGAGACAATGAAGAAAATTGAAAAATTTAAAGTCAACTAATTATTGGTAAAACATTTATCTCTAAAAACCTTAAAATTCAGAAAATGTAATGTTTTTCTTTTTTACTTTATTATTAATGTCATTAGATTTGATTGGTGTGAAAAACATAATAGTCCAATATGTTAATTGAACAAAAATACAAGTAATGAAATCAATTGTATAAAATATACTTTAGGGAATAAATATTATAAATAACAACCTTAACTTCAATGTTAGGTGAAGCATATATCTCTAGAGGTGGGGAAACTTCTTATTAGAGTCTATTGCATTTGCTCTTTCTTAAGTAATAAGTTTATACATAACATTATATAAATCATTTCAAATTGCATTATGACTAGGGAGACAATTAAAAAATTTTCAAAATTTAAATTCAACTAATTATTGATAATGCATTTATCCCTAAAAGACTTTAAAATTCTAAAACTTGAAGAAATGAAGTGTATTGATTTTTAAATTTATTGTTAATGTTATTGCATTTAATTGGTGAGAAAAATATAATATTTTAATATGTAAATCAAGAAAAATACAATTAATGGACATAATTGTATAAAATACACTTTAGTGAATGAATATTATAAATAGTAATCAGAAGCTTCAATGATGTGTCAAGCATATATCTTTAGAGTGGAGTGGGGACACTTCTTATTAGAGTCCATTGCTTTTGCTTTTCCCTAAGTAATATGTTTGAAGACAAAAATTCTGTAAATCATTTCTAATTGCATTGAGGCAAAGGAAACAATTAAGAAAATTGCAAAATTTAAATTCAACTAAATATTGACAATAGATTTATGCCTAGAAGACCTCAAAATTCCAAAAATTAGAAAAATCCAATGTTTTGATTTTTAAATTTATTGTTAAAGTCATGACATTTGATTGATAAGAAAAATATAATATTTCAATATATTAATTAAATAAAAATACAAGTAATGGACTCAATTGTATAAAATATACTTTAGTGGATGAATATTATGAATAACAATCCTTAGCTTCAATGATGGGTAAAGCTTATATCTTTAGAGGAGAGTGAGAAACATCTTATTTGAGTTTATTGCATTTGTTTTTCCTTAAGTATTAAATTTATTGTTAATTTTGTTATATTTGATTAGTGAGAAAAACATATTATTTGAATATGTTAATTGAAAAAAAAAATACAAGTAATGGAATTAATTGTATAAAATACACTTTAGGAGATAAATATTATAAATAACAATCCTAGACTTTAATGTTGTGTCAAGCATATATATCTAAAAGGGAGTGGGGAAACCTCTTATTAAAGTCCATTACTTTTGCTTTTTCCTAGGTAGTATTTTTGTAGGCAAAAATTATAGAAATCTTTTCAAATTGCATTGAGGCAAAGAAAGCAATTGAGAAAATTGAACAATTTAAATTCAACTAATTATTGACAATGTATTTATCCCTAGAAGACTTTAAAATTCTAAAAATTGAAAAAATACAATGATTTGATTTTTAAATTTATTATTAATGTTATTGCATTTGATTGGTAAAATTTGTATATGTTAAATCCACAAAAATACAAGTAATGGACACAATTGTATAAAATAAACTTTAGTGGCTGAATATGATAAACTACAATGCCAAGTTTCAATGTTGTGTCAAGCATATATCTCTATAAGGCAGCGTAAAAACTTCTTATTAGAGTCCATTGCATTTGCTTTTTCTTATGTAATATGTTAGTGAAGAAAAATTATATAAAAATTGAAAAATTTAAATTCAACTAATTATTGACAAGACTTTTATCCCTAGAAGACTTTAAAATACTAAAAATTGAAAAAATCCAATGTTTTGATTTTTAAATTTATTGTTAACATCGTTACATTTCAGTGGTGAGAAAAACATAATATTTAAATATGGTAATTGAACAAAAAATACTAGTAATGGACTTAATTCTATAAAATACACTTTAGTGGATAAATATGCAATCCCCAGTTTCAATGATGTGTTAGGCATATATCTTTATAAAGGAGTGGGGAAACTTTTCATTAGAGTCTATTGCTTTTGTTTTTTCTTAAGTAATATTTGTGAAGAAAAAAATTATATAAATCTTTTCAAATTTTATTGTGGCAAAAGATACAAGTAAGAAATTGCAAAATTTACATTCAACTGATTATTGAAAACCCATTTATCCCTATAAGACTATAAAATTAAAAAAATTGAAATAATCCAATGTTTTGATTTTTAAATTTATTGTTAATGTCATGGCTTTTAATTGGTAAGAAAAATATAATATTTGAATATGTTAATTAAACAAAAATACAAGTAATGGACTCAATTGTATAAAATACAATTTAGTAGATGAATATTATAAATAACAATCCTCAACTTCAACGATGTGTTAAGCATATGTCTTTATAAGGGAGTGGTAAAACTTGTTATTAGAGTCCATTGCTTTTGCTTTTCCCTAAGTAATATGTTTAAAGAAAAAAAATTGCATCAATCATTTCAAATTGCTTTGTGGCAAAAGAGACAATTATCAAAATTGCAAAATTTAAATTCAACTGATTATTAACAATGCATTTATCCCTAGAAGACTTTAAAATTCTAAAAATTGAAAAAATGAAATGTTTTGATTTTTAAGTTTATTGATAATGCTGTTGAATTTGATTGGTGATAAAAACTTAATATTTGAATATGTTAATAGACCAAAAATACAAGTAATGGATTCAATTTTGTAAAATACACTTTAATATATAAATGATATAAATAGCAATCCTCAGTTTCAATGTTGTTTTAAGTATATATCTTTAGAGGGGAATGGGGAAACTTTTTATTAGACTCCATTGTATTTACTTTTACTTAAGTAATATGTTTGTAGACTAAAATTATATAAATCATTTCAAATTAAATTATGGCTTCGGAGACAATTAAAAAAATTACAAAATTTAAATTCAACTAATTATTGACCAAGCATTTATCCTTGAACACTTTGAAATTCTAGAAATTGAAAAATGAAATGTTTTGATTTTTAAATTTATTGATAATGTCGTTGAATTTGATTGGTGATAAAAACTTAATATTCAAATATGTTAATAGACCAAAAATACAAGTAATGGACTCAATTATATAAAATACACTCTAGTGTATAAATGATATAAATAGCAATCCCTAGTTTTAATGTTGTGTTAAGTATATATCACTAGAAGGGAGTAAGGAAACTTCTTATTAGACTCCATTGTATTTTCTTTTACTTAAATAATATGTTTGTAGACTAAAATTATATAAATCATTTCAAATTAAATTGTGGCTTCAGAGACAATTAAAAAAATTGCAAAATTTAAATTCAACTAATTATTGACCAAGCATTTATCCCTAAACACTTTAAAATTCTAGAAATTGAAAATTGCAATGTTTTGATTTTTAAATTTATTGATAATGTCATTGAATTTGATTGGTGATAAAAACTTAATATTTGAACATATTAATAGACTAAAAATACAAGTAATGGACTCAATTATATAAAATACATTTTATTGTATAAATAATATATATAGCAATCCCCATCTTCAATATTGTGTTAAGCATATATTTTTAGAGGGGAGTTAGGAAACTTCTTATTAGACTCCATTGCATTTGCTTTTACTTAAATAATATGTTTGTAGACTAAAATTATATAAATCATTTCAAATTAAATTGTAGCTTTAGAAACAATTAAAAAAATTACAAAATTTAAATTCAACTAATTATTGACCAAGCATTTATCACTGAACATTTTAAAATTCTAGAAATTGAAAAATGCAATGTTTTGATTTTTAAATTTATTCTTAATGTCGTTGAATTTGATTGGTGAGAAACATATTTGAATATGTTAATTGAACAAAAACACAAGTAATGGACTTAATTGTATAAAATACACTTTACAGGAGGAATATTATAAATAACAATCCCAAGTTTCAAGGTTGTTTCAAGTATATATCTCTACATGGCAGTGGGGAAACATCTTATTAGAGTCCATTGCTCTTGGTTTTTCTTAAATAATATGTTTGAAGTTCTCAACTTTACCCTAGGATCTACTAGTTTATGATACTGAGAGGGGGGTGAATCAGTATCACCACAATTCGCAATTTGCAGGAAAGTGAACAACTTCAATCTCTTCTTAAAAGCAAACTCTTTCTCAGATTCGACTAAGGTAGATCTATTCTACCTACTAATCACAATAGCCCCCAAAGTCACCTTTCAGACACCTTGTCTAATAGACAATTCAGATGTTCTTGTTTAGGTCTTCGTTAGGTTATGAGTTGGCTGATACTTTAGCTGCGTTCACAACTCAATTCAAAACACAAAACGTAAAGCAAATTAAGGACACACGAGATTTACGTAGTTCCGTCAATGTGTCGTACATCCACGGTGGTAGGGACTCTCCCTTATCGAGACTATCCACTATACTTGAGAATTCTAGTTACAATGGATGTCTTAATCTTCTGCTCCTTTCACTATTGTAATTACTAAGCAAGTACAATACAAAGAGTGTCACTTACTGTGTCTACCCTTCTTCTAGCTTGTCTTGCCTCTGTTGAATTGAAAAGCTGCTCCACTGCCGCTTAGAAGTTCACCGCAACACTCTCTAACCTCTCTTAAAGAAATCGGGAAATACGTTGAGTTCTTTACGATGCTTTGCTGAATTCCTTCTCTAGGTTGTTTCACACAACTTCTGCTTTCACCATCTCACGGTTTCACAGCTTGCACTCAAGTTTCTGGTCTGCCGTTTCACGTCTCACGGCCTACCCCACGCTTCTGATCAGTCACGCCGTTGCACGTTCTGGTCTCACGCTTCTGGTCTACTGTTTCACATCTCTTAGCCTGCCTCACGCTACTGGTTTTTCTGGTTCACGTCTCTTGGCCTGCCTCACGCTTCTAGTCTGCTGTCTTCTCTTCTGAGTGGTCTTATGGATACCAGGTCTGCTGTCTTCTCTTCCGGGTGCTCTGTTTCTTATTTCTCCTCTTGCTGGTTGTGTGTTTCTGGTTTGCTTGCAGGACGTGTTTCTGGTTCCTTGCAGGAGGCGTTTCTGGTTTGCTTGCAGGATGGGTTTCTGGTTTGCTTGCAGGAGGCGTTTCTGGTTTGCTTGCAGGAGGTTGCACGTTCTGGTTTGCTCTCCCGGTGGTGACGTTTCTGGTTTGCTCTCCTGGTGGTGTTGTTTCTGATCTCTTTCCGTTCTGCTCTCTCTTCCTTTTGGCCAGTTGCTGTAGGGTTGCTGTTTATTCAATTGTGTTGGCCCTCTGCCCTAGTTTTGTCTTCCAAGGCCTTTATATACTCTCTTCCCTGAAACTCTAATAGGGCTTACATGGTGGATTTACGTTCTTGCCCTTACACAGCAGATTTACTTTCTTTCCCTTCAATGTGGCTTTACTTTCTTTCCCTTCCATGCGGCTTTACTTTCTTGCACACTTAACCCTAGTTGACAACAATTACAACCCATACAAGGCTGTGGGAACAACAATCTCTCCCTTTGTAATTGTTGGCAACACTCATAACAAAAGCTATTATGCAGCAGTCCTTCATAATCTTCTTAGAGTAATAATCCAGAAGTAGATGGATTACAACTCTCCCTAAATATGCACTCCCCCTTCCTTAATAGCTCCCCCTGCATTGTTGCTTCTCTCCCCCTTTGCCAATCAATTACAAATCTGAAAAACTCGCAAAGTAGAGATAGAGGATTCACTTGATTTTCAGGCTTGAGGAGGCATTCGCACAAACAGACTCATTCTGTGCTTTTCAAACAGCTCTGTGGATAGAGATTTAAATATATCTTGTGAAGCCTTTTTAATAGATTTAGGTTCAACTTGTGAGAGTAAAGTAGTAGCTCCCACAATTCTTCTTCTTGTTGTAACTCCTATTGATGGATCACCTATTATTTGATTTCCTTGATGAGCACTGGTCTATGTCTTCTTTGTCTTTCTCTTTTGCACAATCTTAGTTGCAAGAGAATCTCCTTCTTCATCTTCAAACTCACTCTTCTTTGAGTCTAAACTTACTTCTTTTCCCACTTCTTCATGTTGGTCAGATTCTTCATCTATCTTGAAGTCATCTTCTTCACTATCCTCAGCTTCTCCATTATGCATTGTTTTCCAGTTTTCATCTATTCTCACATCACAGGAAGTGACCACTTTTCCCAGTTTATGTAGAAAAGCTCTGTAACCTTTTGTCTTTGCTGAGTATCCCACAAAGATGCCTTCATCTGACCTAGCATGGAATTTTCCCAAGTTTTGCTCCTTGTTCTTCACAAAACATGAGCTGCCAAAGATTTTAAAATACTTGGCTGTTGTCTTCTTCCCGCTCCATAGCTCATATGGAGTCTTATCAGTATTGGGCCTTAGTGAAACTCTGTTCAATAGGTGCACGGCTGTAAATGTTGCTTCTGTCCAAAATCTTGTGTGAAACTTGGATTCCAGCAGTAGAGTTCTTGCCATTTCAACCACAGCTCTATTTTTCCTCTCTACCACCCCGTTCTGTTGAGGAGTTCTTGCTGCTGCCATCTGATGGTGAATTCCATGCTTCTCAAGGTAATCTTCAAAAGCTCCATTTGTGAATTCAGTGCCTTGATCTGACCTCAATACTTTGATCTTCTTTCCACTCTCATTTTCAGCCAATCTTCTATATCTCTTAAAGCATTTCAAAACTTCTGACTTATGTGTGAGGTGCATGATGCAGGTCCTTCTGGAATAATCATCAACAAACAAGATGAAGTATTTCTCACCATTCAACCCTTTTGTTCTCATTAGCCCACACAAATCAGTATGCACAATGTCAAGCATTGCTTCAGAATTGACCTCTTTGGTCTTATACTGCTTTCTAACCTGTTTTCCTTTAGAGCATGCTGAGCAGACATACTCCCTCTCTCTCTTAAGGTCTGGAATGTCTCCAATTGCATGAGTAGTGGTCAGCTTCCTCATGTTCTTCTGTGTTAAGTGTCCCAGCCTCCGATGCCAGAGTTGATTTTCTTCTTCTTTTGTAAGTAAACAGCTGTTTGTCTTGTCCTCATCAATTACATATAAATTTCCAACTGTTCTTTTCCCAGCTGCAACAGTATTGCCTTCTTTACTTTTTACTTGGCAACCTGTTTTTGTGAATATCACTTTATGGTCTTCATTGCATAGTTGGCTGACAGATGCTAGATTATATCTAAGTCCTTCAACATGCAGAATATCTTTCAGCTTTCCTTTTACAATATTTACTAACCCTTGACCACTGATGTTGAGTGAATCATCATTGCCAAACTTGACTCTGCCTTCTCTTGACTTATTTAGCTTTGACAATTTACTCTTATCTCCCGTCATGTGTGAAGTGCATCCACTGTCAAGGATTCACTGCTTATCCTTGTAGTCAGTTTTGAGTGCAATTTCAGCTATATTAGCCACCTCCCTTTTAGCTTTATATTCCTTCTTTTGAATTGGCTGGAAGATAGCTTTCTCCTTTTTCTCAGCTTTGACTACACCGCTTGTTTTCACTGCCATTGAGTGCCTTCTCTTGCTCAGGGAGAAGTGTCATGCATCTCTTGGCATTATGGTCAACCTGCCCACACCTTTCACACTATTCCAAGTGTCCCAATATAGCAAACTTGTTCTTTGAAACCATTGGTTTGGGCTTCCACCAACAATCCTTGTCAGTGTGTCCTTGCTTTTTACAGTATGTGCAAGAACTCACGACAGGTGTTCTCCTTTGAATTTTGTATTGTCTCCCCCTATATGTAGCATCGTATCTTCTCAAGTTGGAGACATATACTAGCCTTCTCTACCAGCAGTTACTTGCCTTATGACCCTAAACTCCACAATAAAGACAGTGACCTTGAAACTGCCTCTTCTTGGGTCTAATCACAACTTGTTTTCTTTTGTTCATTACTTGCTGTGTAGGCAACGTGGCTGGCTTCTTTGCTTGTGTGGCTTTCATTTCAGCCACCTTTTTCTCCTTCTTCTGTTCAGCCATAGCCCTTTGCTGGCTGACTTTCTTTTCTTCATTTTTGTTTGCCACCCTAGGTTGCTTCTTCAAATCCTCTTTATTCTCAGCTATCTTCTCCTGAGTCACAGCCTTCTCTTTCAACTTCTATGGCACATTCTTATTATCTTTAGGCAATGCAGCCTCAGATTGCTGCACTTTCTCTTCATTCTTCTTTTCTCTTGCAGAACTTGTTTCTCCTATCATTTCAAGCTTCTGCACATTCTCTTCACTCCTTTTGAGTTGTTGCTGAAGTCTCAGCAACTCTATCTTCATTTCTTCAATTGTTGAAGTCCTTGAGCCAAGCTCCATAGTAAGGTCTTCACATATTTTGATCTGTTCTTCAAATCTTCTCTTCAAGTCAATATGTTCAGCCCTTATTTCATCCTTTTGACTTTCAGCTTCCTCAGACTTTGCTTCAACTTGTTTTATGTGGGCCTCCAACCTTCTTATGGTTCTGCCCCTTCTTATTATCTCCTTTGAAGCTGCTTCCAACTCAGCTTCAAGATCTGGTTCTTCTTCATCAACCTCCTCTTCCTCTTCAGAGGTTGAACTACCACCTTGAGCTGATGTCATAAGGGCATGCTCATCTGATGAGTCTACATCTTCCTCCTCATCGGCTTCTTTTGTCTGGCTCACATAACTCTTGAATGAGCCTCTCTTCTTCTTCTGTGGGCTAGCAGTCTTCTTGCTGGACTTCCTTGACTTGAAAGATGGTCTTCTCCATTTTGAATTCTGCTCATCATCACCATCTTCATCTTCATCATCAAGTTTCACTTTGCAATGAGAAGCAAAGTGTCCAGTCTGTCCATAATGATAACATCTCAAGGACAACTGTCCTTTTCCTTTCTTAGACCCCCTTTTGAATTTCCTTGTGAAGTATGCCAACACTTCACCTTCACTTTCTTCCTCATCATCATCATCATCCTCACTGGATGATTCTTCCTCTTCTTTTATCTTCAAGTATTTCATAGCTTTGAAAGCTGCCTCCTTTGATACCTTTGATGTTGAGGAGCTCTCAGTTGACTTTATTCTCATCTCATATGCAATGAGATTGCACTGGAGATCATGCAGAGACATAGAATTGAGATCTCTACTCTCCTCTATGGCTGCCGCCTTTGAGGCAAACCTCTTAGGCAGAATTCTCAGAATTTTCTTCACAATAGATGAGTCCTTCTTGTTCTTCCCATGACTTCTAAGATCGTTTACAGCATCAATAACCCTGGTGAAGAACTCTTGGACTGTCTCATTTTTCTGCATTCTGAGAGATTCATATCTCTCCTTGAAAACTTGAAGCTTGGCCTCCTTCATTCTGTCATCACCTTCATAGACTTTCTGCAATCTGTCCCATATCTCCTTGGCAGATTTGCAGTCCATAACTTTAGCATATTCAGCATCTGTTAATGCTGAAATGATGATATTTGAGGCCTTCCCATTTATCTCAAACTGTCTTAATTCCTCTGGGGTTAGATCTTTACCCTCTTCTGGAGACTTAAAACCCTCCTGTACAGATTTCACCACGTTCATGCCCATGGTTGCAAATACCACCTGCATTCTCGCTCTCCACATATGGTAGTTGGTTCCGTTGAAGATTGGAACCTTCTTGCTGTAAGTAGTGCTGGTGCTGGTACCGGCATCCATTTCTCAGTATGCTGAATACGTTAAACATTCTGGAGCTCTTCAAACTAGTACACCAAGCTGTTAAGCTTTATTCTGGTGAACTTGTGCTCTGATACCAATTGAAGTTCCCAACTTCACCCTAGGATCTACTAGTTTGTGATACTGAGAGGGGGCTGAATCAGTATCACCACAATTCGCAATTCGCAGGAAAGTGAACAACTTCAATCTCTTCTTAAAAGCGAACTCTTTCTCAGATTCGACTAAGGTAGATCTATTGCTACCTACTAATCACAATAGTCCCCAAAGTCACCTTTCAGACACCTTGCCTAATAGACAATTCGGATGTTCTTGTTTAATTCTTCGTTAGGTTATGGGTTGGCTGATACTTTAGCTGCGTTTACAACTCAATTCAAAACATAGAACGTAAAGCAAATTAAGGACACACGAGGTTTACGTGGTTCCATCAATATGACGTACATCCACGGTGGTAGGGACTCTCCCTTACCGAGACTATCCACTATACTTGAGAATTCCAGTTACAATGGATGTCTTAATCTTCTACTCCTTTCACTATTGCAATTACTAAGCAAGTACAATACAAAGAGTGTCACTTACTGTGTCTACCCTTCTTCTAGCTTCTCTTGCCTCTGTTGAATTGAAAGGCTGCTCCACTGCCGCTTAGAAGTTCACCGCAACGCTCTCTAACCTCTCTTGAAGAAATCTGGAAATATGTTGAGTTCTTTCCGATGCTTCGCTGAATTCCTTCTCTAGGTTGTTTCACACAACTCCTACTTTCATCGTCTCATGGTTTCACAGCTTGCACTCAAGCTTCTGGTCTATCGTTTCACGTCTCACGGCCTGCCCCACGCTTCTGATCAGTCACGTCGTTGCACGTTCTGGTCTCACGCTTCTGGTCTACTGTTTCACGTCTCTTAGCCTGCCTCACGCTACTGGTTTTTCTGGTTCACGTCTCTTGGCCTGCCTCACGCTTCTAGTCTGCTATCTTCTCTTCCGGGTGGTCTCACGGATACGAGGTCTGCTGTCTTCTCTTCCGGGTGCTCTGTTTCTTATTTCTCCTCTTGCTGGTTGTGCATTTCTGGTTTGCTTGAAGGACGTGTTTCTGGTTTCCTTGTAGGAGGCGTTTCTGGTTTGCTTGCAGGATGGGTTTCTGGTTTGCTTGTAGGAGGCGTTTCTGGTTTGCTTGCAGGAGGCGTTTCTGGTTTGCTTGCAGGAGGCGTTTCTGGTTTGCTTGTAGGAGGTTGCACGTTCTGGTTTGCTCTCCCGGTGGTGACGTTTCTGGTTTGCTCTCCTGGTGGTGTTGTTTTTGATCTCTTGTCATTCTGCTCTCTCTTCCTTTTGGCCAGTTGTTGTAGGGTTGTTGTTTATTCAATTGTGTTGGCCCTCTGCCCTAGTTTTGTCTTCCAAGGCCTTTATATACTCTCTTCCATGAAATCCTAATAGGGCTTACATGGCGGATTTACGTTCTTACCCTTACACGACATATTTACTTTCTTGCCCTTCAATGTGACTTTACTTTCTTGCCTTTTCATGTGGCTTTACTTTCTTGCACACTTAACCCTAGTTGACAACAATTACAACCCATACAAGGCTGTGGGAACAACAATGTTTGAAGACTTAAATTATAGAAATCATTTCAATTTACATTGAGGCAAAGGAGACAATTAAGAAAATTGCAAAATTTCAATTTAACTAATTATTGACAATGCCTTTATCCCTATAAGACTTTAAAATTCTAAAAATTGAGAAAATCGAATATTTTGATTTTTAAAATTGAACAAAAATACAAGTAATGGACTCAATTGTATAAAATACATTTTACTAGATGAATATTATAAATAGCAATCTCGACCTTTAACGATGTGTTAAGCATACATCTCTAGAACAGAGTAAGGAAACTTTTTATTAGACTCTATTGGTTTTACTCTTCCCTAAGTAATATGTTTGAAGACAAAAATAATATAAATCATTACAAATTGCATTGTTGCAAAAGAGACAATTAAGAAAATTGCTAAATTTAAATTTAACTAATTATTGACAATGCATATATCCTTAGAAGAATTTAAAATTCTAAAAATTAAAAAAATGTAATGTTTTTATTTTTAAATTTATTGCTAATGTCATTGAATTTGATTGGTGAGAAAAACATAATGTTTGAGTATGTTAATTGAACAAAAATACAAGTAATGGACTCAATTGTATAAAATACAATTTAGTGGATGAATATTATAAATAGCAATTCCAAATTTCAATATTGTGTTAAACATATATCTTTACATGGTAGTGGGGAAACTACTTATTAGATTTGATTGCATTTGCTTTTTCTTAAGTAATATGTTAGTAGAAAAAAAATTATATAAGTCATTTCAAATTGCATTATGGCAAAGGAGACAATTAAAAAATTGCACAATTTAAATTCAACTAATTATTGACAACATTTTTATCCCTGTAAGACATTTTAAAAATTGAAAAAATCCAAAGTTTTGATTTTTAAATTTATTGTTAACATTGTTGCATTTCATTGGAATGAAAAAAAAAATTTGAATATGTTAATTGAATAAAAATACAAGTAATGGACTTAATTGTATAAAATACACTTAGTGGATGAATAATATAAATAGCAATCCCCAACTTTAATGTAGGGTGCAACATATATTTATAGAGGGGAGTGGGGAAACTACTTGTTAGAATCCATTGCATTTGCTTTTTCTTATGTAATAAGTTTGTAGACAAAAATTATATAATTCATTTCTTATTGCATTATGGCTAGGGAGACAATTAAAAAATTGCAAAATTTAAATTCAAGTTATTATTGACAATGTATTTCTCTTTAAAAGACTTCAAAATTCTAAAAATTGAAAAAAAAACCAATGTTTTGATTTTTACATTTATTGTTAATGTCATTGCATTTAATTGGTGAGAAAAACATGACATTTGAATATGTTAATTAAACAAAAAAACAAGTAATGGACTTAATTGTATAAAATTCACTTTAGTGGATGAATATTACAAATAACAATCCCCAGGTTCAATGATATGTTAAGCATATATCTTTAGAGAGGTGTGGGGAAATTTCTTATTAGACTCCATTGCTTTTGCTTGTCCCCAAGAAATATGTTTGAAGACAAAAATTATATAAATCATTTCAAATTGCATTATAGCAAAAGTGATAATTAAGAAAATCGCAAAAAATAAATTCAACAAATTATTAACTATGCATTTATTCCTAAACAACTTTAAAATTCTAAAAATTGAAAAAGTGCAATGTTTTAATTTTTAAATTTATTGCTAATATTGTTGAATTTGATTGATGAGAAAAATATAATATTTGAATATGTTAATTGAACAAAAATACAAGTAATGGATTTAATTGTATAAAATACACTTTAGTACATGAATATTATAAATTGCAATCCCAAATTTCAACGATACGTTGAGCGTATACCTCTAGAGGGGAGTGGAGAAACAGTTTTTTAGAGTCCATTACTTTTCCTTTTCCTTAAGTAATATGATTGAAGACAAAAGTTATATAAGTTATTTCAAATTGCATTGTAGCAACAAAGAAAATTGAGAAAATTGCAAAATTTAAAATTCAATTGATAATTGACAATGTATTTATCCCTATAAATCATAAAATTCTAAACATTCAAAAAATGGAATCTTTTGGTTTTTTACTTTATTATTAATCTCATGGCAATTGATTGGTGAGAAAAACATAATATTTCAATATGTTAATTGAACACAAATAGAAGTGATGGAATCAATTGTATAAAATACATTTTAGTGAATGAAAATTATAAATACCAATCCCAAGGTTTAATGTTGTGTCAAACATATATCTCTAGAGGGCAATAGGGAAACTTCTTATTAGAGTACATTGCATTTACTTTTTCTTAAATAATAAGTTTGTAGACAAAAATTATATAAATCATTTCAAATTGCATTGTGACTAGGGTGACAATTAAGATAGTTGCAAAATTTAAATTCACCTAATTATTGACAATCCATTTGTCCCTAAAAAACTTTAAAATTTTAAAAATTGAAAAACTGCAATGTTTTGATTTTTAAATTTATTGTTATTGTTGTTGCATTTGATTGGTGAGAAAAACATAATATTTGAGTATGTTAACTAAACAAAAATACAAATAATAGACTCAATTGTATAAAATACACTTTTGTGGATGAATGCTATAAATAACAATCCCCAACTTCAATGATGTGTTAAACATATATCTCTAGAGAGAAGTGGGGAAACTTGTTATTAGACTCCATTACTTTTGCTTTTCCCTAAGAAATATGTTTGAAGACAAAAATTATATAAATCAATTCATATTACTTTGAAGCAAAAGTGATAATTAAGAAAATCACAAAAAATAAATTCAACAAATTATTGATTATGCATTTATCCCTAAATGACTTTAAAATTTTAAAACTTGAAAAAGTTGCAATGCTTTGATTTTTAAATTTATTGCTAATGTCGTTGAATTTAATTGATGACAAAAACATAATGTTTGAATATGTAAATTGAACAAAAATACAAATAATGGATTTAATTGTATAAAATACACTTTAGTACATGAATATTATAAATTGCAATCCCAAACTTCAATATTGTGTCAAGTATATATCTTTACATGGCAATAGGGAAACTTCTTATTAGACTTCATTGCATTTGCTTTTTCTTAATTAATATGTTAGTTGAAAACAATTATATAAGTCATTTAAATTCAACTAGTTTTTGATAATGCATTTATCCCTAGAAGTATTTAAAATTCTAAAAATTGAAAAAATCCAATGTTTTGATTTTTAAATTAATTATTAATGTCGTTGCATTTGATTGGTGAGAAAAATATAATATTTGAATATGTTAATTAAACAAAATACAAGTAATGGACCTAAATGTATAAAATACACTTTAGTGAATGAATATTATGAATAGCAATCTCTAGCTTTAATGATGAGTGAAGCATATATCTCTAGAGAGGAGTGAGGAAACTTCTTATTTGAGTCCATTGCATTTGTTTTTCCTTAAGTAATAAGTTTGTAGACAAAAATTATATAAATCACTTTAAATTTCATTATGGCTAGGGAGACGATTGAAAAGATTGCAAAATTTAAATTCAATTGATTATTAACAATGCATTTATCCCTAAAAGACTTTAAAATTCAAAAAATTGGAAGAATGTAACGTTTTGATTTTTAAATTTATTATTAATTTTATTGGTGAAAATAACATAATATTTGAATATCTTAAATCAAGAAAAATACAACTAAGGGGCACAATTGTATAAAATACACTTTAGTGGATGAATATTATAAATAGCTACTGGAAGCTTCAACGGTGTGTCAAGCATATATCTCTAGAGGGGAGAGGGAAACTTGTTGTTATAGTTCATATGTTTTGCTTTTCCCTAGGTAATATGTTTGAAGACAAAAATTATATAAATCATTTCAAATTGCATTGTAGTAAAAGAGACAATTAAGAAAATTGCAAAATTAAAATTCAACTAATTACTAACAATGCATTTATCCCTAGAAGACTTCAAGCTTCTAAAAATTGAAAAAATCTAATGTTTTGATTTTTAAATTTATTGTTAATATCATGACATTTGATTGGTAAGAAATACATAATATTTGAATATGTTAATTAAATAAAAATACAAGTAATAGACTCAATTGTATAAAATACACTTTAGTGGATGAATATTATAAATAGTAATCTCAGCTTTAATGATGGGTGAAGCATAAATCTCTAGAGAGGTGTGCGGAAACTTCTTATTCAAGTCCATTGCATTTGCTTTTCCTTAAGTAAGAAGTTTGTAGACAAAAAGTATATACATCATTTCAAATTGCATTATGGCTAAAGAGATGATTGAAAAAATTGTAAAATTTAAATTTAACTAATTATTGATAATGTATTTATCCCTAGAAGACTTTAAAATTCAAAATATTGAAAAAATGAGATATTTTAATTTTTAAATTTATTATTAATATTGTTGCATTTGATTGGTGAGAAAAACATAATATTTGAATATGTTAAATCAAGAAAAATACATATAATGGACACAATTGTATAAAATACACTTTAGTGGATGAATATTATAAATAGCAATTGGCAGCTTCAATGGTGTGCCAAGCATATATTCCTAGAGGGAAGTGGGGAACCTTGTTACTAGAGTCCATTGCTTTTGCTTTTCCCTAAGTAATATGTTTGAAGACAAAAATCATATAAATCATTTCAAATTTCATTATGGTAAATGAGATAATTAAGAAAATTGCAAAATTTAATTTCAACTAATTATTGACAATTCATTTATCCCTAAAAACCTTAAAATTTTAAAAATTCAGAAAATGCAATGTTTTCCTTTTTTACTTTATTATTAATGTCATTGCATTTGATTGGTGTAAAAAGCATAATATTTCAATATGTTAATTGAACAAAAATATAAGTAATGAAATCAATTGTATAAAATACACTTTAAGGGATGAATATTATAAATACCAATCTCAAACTTCAATATTGTGTCAAGTATATATCTCTAGGAGGGAGTGGGAAAATTTCTTATTAGAGTCTATTGTTTTTTCCTTTCCCCAAGTAATTTGTTTGAAGACAAAAAATATATATATCATTTCAAATTGCATTGAGGCAAAGGAGATAATTAAGAAAATTGAAAATTTTAAATTCAACTAATTTTTGCCAATGCATTTATCCCTGAAAAACTTCAAAATTCTAAAAATTGAAAAAATCCAATGTTTTGACTTTTAAATTTATTGTTAATTTTATTGCATTTGATTGGTAAGAAATACATAATTTTTGAACATGTTAATTAAACAAAAATACAAGTAATGGACTCAATTGTATAAAATACACTATAGTGGATGAATATTATGAATAACAGTCCTTAGCTTCAATGATGGGTGAAGCATATATCTTTAGAGGGAAGTGGTGAAACTTTTTATTAGAGTCCATTGTATTTGCTTTTTCTTAAGCAATAAGTTTGTAGACAAAAATTATATAAATCATTTCAAATTGCATTGCGGTTAAGGAGACAGTTGAAAAAATTGCAAAATTTAAATTTAACTAATTATTGAGAGTGCATTTATCCTTAGAAAACTTTAAAATTCTAAAAATTGAAAAAATACAATGTTTTGATTTTAAAATTTATTGTTAATGTTGTTGCATTTGATTGGTGAGAAAAATATAATATTTGTACATGTTAAATAAAGAAAAATATAAGTAATAGACACAATTGGTTATTAGAGTTCATATGTTTTGCTTTTCCCTAAGTAATATGTTTGAAGATAACAATTATATAAATCATTTAATATTGCATTGTAGCAAAAGACACAATTAAGAAAATTGCAAAATTTAAATTCAACTAATTATTGATAATGCATTTACCCTTAGAAGACTTCAAAATTCTATAAATTGAAAAAATCCAATGTTTTGATTTTTAAATTTATTGTTAATATCATGACATTTGATCGGTAAGAAAAACATGATATTTCAATATGTTAATTAAACAAAAATACAAGTAATAGACTCAATTGTGTAAAATACACTTTAGTGGATGAATATTATAAATTTAAATCCTAGCTTCAATGATGGGTGAAACATATATCTCTAGAGGGGAGTAGGGAAACTTCTAATTAGAATCTATTGCATTTGCTTTTTCTTAAATAATAAGTTTGTAGACAAACATTATATAATGCATTTCGAATTGCATTGTGGCTAGGAAAACGGTTGAAAAAATTGCAAAATTTAAATTCAATTGATTATTAAGAGTGCATTTATCCCTAGAAGACTTTAAAATTATAAAGATTGAAAAAAATGCAATGTTTTGATTTGTAAATTTATTATTAATGTTATTGCATTTGATTGGTGAGAAAAATATAATATTTGAATATGTTAAATAAAGAAAAATACAAGTAATGGATACAATTGTATAAAATACACTTTAATGGATGATTATTATAAATAGTGATCGACAACTTTAATGGTGTGTCAAGCTTATATCTCTAGAGGAAAGTGGAGAAACTTGTTACTAGGGTCCATTGCTTTTGCTTTTCCCTAAGTAATATGTTTGAAGCAAAACTCATATAAATCATTTTAAATTGCATTGTTTCAAATGTAACAATTAAGAAAATTGTAAAATTTAATTTCAATTAATTATTGATAATTCATTTATCCCTAGAAACATTAAAATTTTACAAATTCAGAAAATGCAATGTTTTCCTTTTTACATTATTATTAATGTCATCGCATTTGATTGGTGTGAAAAATATAATATTTCAATAAGTTAATTAAACAAAAATACAAATAATGAAATCAATTGTATAAAATACACTTTAGGGGATGAATATTATAAATACCAATCTCAAAATTCAATGTTGTGTCAAGTATATATCTCTAGAAGAGAGTGGGGAAACTTGTTATTAGAGTCTATTACTTTTGCTTTTTCTCAAGTAATATGTTTGTTGACAAAAATTATATAAATCATCTCTAATTGCATTAAGGCAAAGGAGACAATGAAGAAATTGCAAAATTTATATTCAACTAATTATTGACAATGCATTTATCCCTAGAAACCTTAAAATTCTAAAAATTCAAAAAATGCTATGTTTTGCTTTTTACTTTATTATTAATGTCATTGCATTTAATTGGTGTGAAAAATATAATATTTCAATATATTAATTGAACAAAAATACAAGTAATGGAATCAATTGTATAAAATACACTTTAGGGGATGAATGTTATAAATAGCAACCCCAGCTTCAATGATAGGTGAAGCATATATCTTTAGAGGGGCGTGGGGAAACTTATTATTAGAGTTCATTGTATTTTCCTTTTCTTAAGTAATAAGTTTGTAGACAAAATTCATATAAATCATTTCAAATGGTATTGTGGCTAGGGAGATGATTGAAAAAATTACAAAATTTAAATTCAACTAATTATTAAGAATGCATTTATCCCTCGAAGACTTTAAAATTCTAAAAGTTGAAAAAAAATGCAATGTTTTGATTTTTAAATTTATTGTTAATGTTGTTGCATTTGATTGGTGAGAAAAACATAATATTTGTATATGTAAAATCAAGAAAATATAAGTAATAGATACAATTGTATAAAATACACTTTAGTGGATGAATATTATAAATAATAACTTGAAGTTTCAATGGTGTGTCAAGCATATATCTTTGGAGCGGAGTGCGGAAACTTATTATTAGAGTCCATTGCTTTTGCTTTTCTCCAAGAAATATGTTTGAAGACAAAAATTATGTAAATCATTTCTAATAGCATTGAGGCAAAGGAAACAATTAAAAAAATTGCAAAATTTAAATTCAACTAAGTATTGACAATGGATTTATCCCTAAGAGACCTTAAAATTCTAAAAATTGAAAAAATCCAATGTTTTGATTTTTAAATTTGTTGTTACTATTGTTGCATTTGATTGGTGAGAAAAACATAATATTTGTATATATTAAATCCACAAAAATACAAGTAATAGATACAATTGTGTAAAATAAACTTTAGTGGCTGAATATGATAAACAGTAATGTCAAGTTTCAATATTATGTCAAACATATCTCTGTAGAAACTTCTTATTAGTGTCCATTGTATTTGCTTTTTCTTATGTAATATGTTAGTGGAGAAAAATTATATAAAAATTGCAAAATTTAAATTCAACTAATTATTGACAAGACATTTATTCTTAATAGATTTTAAAATACTAAAAATTGAAAAAATGTAATGTTTTGATTTTTAAATTTATTGTTAATGTTGTTGCATTTCATTGGTGAGAAAAACATAATATTTGAATATGTTAATTGAACAAAAATAGTAATAATGGACTTAATTCTATAAAATACACTTTAATGGATAAATATTATCAATAGTAATCCCCAACTTCAATGATGTGTCAAGTATATATTTCTATAGGGAAGTGGGCAAACTTTTCATTAGAGTTCATTACTTTTGCTTTTTCTTAAGTAATATTTTTGAAGAAAAAAATTATATAAATTTTTCCAAATTGTATTATGGCAAAAGAGACAATTATCAAAATTGCAAAATTTAAATTTAACTGATTATTGACAATGCATTTATCCTAAGAAGACTTTAAGATTCTAAAATTTGAAAAAATGCAATGTTTTGATTTTTAAATTTATTGATAATGTCATTGAATTTGATTGGTGATAAAAACTTAATATTTGAATATGTTAATAGACCAAAAAAAACAAGTAATGGATTCATTATATAAAATACACTTTAATGTATAAATGATATTGTTGTTCCCACAGCCTTGTATGGGTTGTAATTGTTGTCAACTAGGGTTAAGTGTGCAAGAAAGTAAAGCCACATGGAAGGGCAAGAAAGTAAAGCCATATTGAAGGGCAAGAAAGTAAAGCCACATGGAAGGGCAAGAAAGTAAAGCCACATTGAAGGGCAAGAAAGTAAAGCCACATTGAAGGGCAAGAAAGTAAATCTGCTGTGTAAGGGCAAGAACGTAAATCTGCCATGTAATCCCTATTAGGGTTTCATGGAAGAGAGTATATAAAGGCCTTGGAAGACAAAACTAGGGCAGAGGGCCAACACAATTGAAAAAAACAGCAACCCTACAGCAACCGGCCAAAAGGAAGAGAGAGCAGAACGACAAGAGATCAGAAACAACACCACCAGGAGAGCAAACCAAAAACGTCACCACCGGGAGAGAAAACCAGAACGTGCGACCTCCTGCAAGCAAACCAGAAACGCCTCCTGCAAGCAAACCAGAAACACATCCTGCAAGCAAACCAGAAACGCCTCCTGCAAGGAAACCAGAAACACGTCCTGCAAGCAAACCAGAAACGCACAACCAGCAAGAGGAGAAATAAGAAACAGACCACCCGGAGGAGAAGATAGCAAACCTAGTATTCGTGAGACCACCCGGAAGAGAAGACAACAGACTAGAAGTGTGAGGCAGGGCGAGAGACATGAACCAGAAAAACCAGTAGCGTGAGGCAGGCCAAGAGACGTGAAACGGCAGACCAGAAGCGTGAGACCAGAACGTGCAACAGCGTGACTGATCAGAAGCGTGGGGCAGGCCATGAGACGTGAAACGACAGACTTCAAAATTCTATGATAATTACATTGAGGCAAAAGAGACAATTATGATAATTACAAAATTTTAATTCAATAGATTATTGACAATACATTTATCCCTAGCAAACTTCAAAATTCTACAATTGCAAAAATGCAATATTTGGATTTTTAAATTTATTGTTAATGTCATTTCTTTTGATTTGTCCGAAAAATATAATATTTGAATGTTTTAATTGAACAAAAAATGCAAGTAATGGATTCAATTGTATAAAATATACTTTAGTGGATGAATATTATAAATACCAATATGAAGTTTCAATGTTGTATCAAGCTTATATCTTTAGATGGGAGTGGGGAAACTTTTTCTTAGAGTCCATTGCTTTTGCTTTTTCGTAAGTAATAGGTTTGATAAGAAAAATGATATAAATCATTTTAAATTCCATTGAGGCAAAGGAGGCAATTAAGAAAATTCCAAAATTTGAATTCAACAGATTATTGACAATGCATTTATCCCTAGCAGATTTTAAAATTGCAAAAATGCAATATTTTGATTTTTAAATTTGTTGTTAATATTGTTGCATTTGATTGTTGAGAAAAATATAATATTTGAATATGTTAATTGAACAAAAATACAAATAAGGGACTCAATTGTATAAAATATATTTTACTGGATGGATATTATAAATAGTAATCGGAAGTTTTAATGTTGTATCAAGCATATATCTATAGATGGGAGTGGAGAAACTTCTTATTAGAGTCCTTTGCTTTTACTTGTTCTTAAATAATTTGTTTGAAAACAAAAATTATATAAATAATTTCAAATTGCATTGAGGCAAAGGAGACAATTAAGAAAGTTGCAAAATTTTAAGTCAACAGATTCTTGACAAGGCATTTATCCTTAACAGACTTTAAAATTCTAAAATTGCATAAACATAATATTTTGGTTTTTAAATTTGTTGTTAATGTCGTTGCATTTGATTGCTGAGACAAATATAATATATGAATATTTTAATTCAACAAATATCCAAGTAATGGACTCAATTGTATAAAATACACTTTACTAGATGAATATTATAAATATCAATCTGAAACTTCAATGTTGTATCAAACATATATCTATAGATGGGCGTGGGGAAACTTCTTATTAGAGTCCATTACTTTTGCTTCCTCTTAAGTAATATGTTTGAAAGCAAAAAAATATATAAATCATTTTGAATTGCATTGAGGAAAAGGAGACAATTAAGAAAATTGCAAAATTTTAATTCAACAGATTATTGACAATACATTTATCCCTAGCAAACTGTAAAATTCTAAAATTATAAGAATGCAATATTTTGATTTTTAAATTTATTGTTAATCTCCTTGCATTTGATTGTTGAGAAAATATAATATTTGAATATGTTATTTCAATAGAAATACAAGTAATGGACTAAATTGTATAAAATACGCTTTAATGGATAAATATTATAAATAGTAATCTGAACTTTCAATGTTGTATCAAGCTTATATCTTTAGATGAGAGTGGGGAAACTTCTTATTAGAGTCCATTATTTTTTATTTTTCATAAGTAATATGTTTGATAACAAAAATTATATAAATCATTTCAAATTGTATTGAGACAAAGGGGACAATTAAGAAAATTGCAAAATTTTTAGCCAACAGATTATTGACAATACATTTATTCCTAACAGAGTTTAAAAATCTAAAATTGGAAAAATGTGATATTTTGATTTTTCAATTTGTTGTTAATGTCGTTGCATTTGATTGCAAAGAAAAATATAATATTTGAATATTTTAATTGAACAAATATACAAGTAATGAACTCAATTGTACAAAATACACTTTAGTGGATGAACATTATCAATAGCAATCGAAAGTTTTAATGTTGTATCAAACATATATCTCTAGATGGGAGTAGGGAAATTTCTTATTAGAATCCATTTCTTTTGCTTTTTCATAAGTAATAAGTTCGATAATAAAAATTATATAAATCATTTCGAATTGCATTGAGACAAAGGAGATAATTAAGAAAATTATAAAATTTTAATTCAACAGATGCATTTATACCAAACAAACTTTAAAATTCTAAACTTGCAAAAATGCAACATTTGGATTTTTAGATTTATTGTCAATGTCGTTGCATTTGATTGGTCAGAAAATTATGATATTTAAATTTTTTTCATTGAACAAAAGTACAAGTAATGGACTCAATTGCATAAAAGACACTTTAGTGGATCAATATTATAAATAGCAATCAGAGATTTCAATGTTGTGTCAAGCATATATCTCGAGATAAAAGTGAGTGGAGAAACTTCTTATTAGAGTCCATTGCTTTTGCTTTTACATACGTAATATGTTTGATAACAAAAATTATATAAATCATTTCGAATTGCATTGAGGCAAAGAAGACAATTAAGAAAATTGTAAAATTTTATGTTAACAGATTATTGACAATACATTTATCCCTAGTAGACTTTAAAATTGTAAAATTACAAAAATGTAATATTTTGATTTTTAAATTTATTATTAAAGTTGTTGCATTTTATTAGTTAGATAAATATAATATTTGAATATTTTAATTGAAAAAAAATGCAAGTAATAGACTCAATTGTATAAAATACACTTAAGTGGATGAAAATTATAAATAGCAACCGGAAGTTTCAATGTTGTATCAAGCATATATCTATAGATGGGAGTGGGGAAACTTCTTATTAGACTCCCTTACTTTTTCTTTTTCTTAAGTAATTTGTTTCAAAACAAAAATTATATAAATAATTTCGAATTGCATTGAAGCAAAGGAGATAATTAAGAAAGTTGCAAAATTTTAAGTTAAGAAAATATTGAGAAGACATTTATCCCTTGCAAACTTTAAAATTCTAAAATTGCATAAACGCAATATTTTGATTTTTAAAATTGTTATTAATGTCGTTGCATTTGATTGCTGAGAAAAATATTATATTAGAATATGTTAATTGAATGAATATACAAGTAATGAACTCAATTGTATAAAATACACTTTACTGGATGAATATTATAAATAGCATTCTGAAGTTTCAATGTTGTATCAAATATATATCTATGGATGAGAGTGGGGAAACTTCTTATTAAAGTCCATTACTTTTGCTTCTTCTTAAGTAATATGTTTGAAAACAAAAGATATATAAATCATTTTGAATTGCATTGAGGCAAACAAGACAATTACAAAAATTGCAAAATTTTAATTCAACAAATTATTGACAATACATTTATCCTTAGCAAACTTTAAAATTCTACAATTGACAAAATGCAATATTTGGATTTTTCAATTTATTCTTAATGTCTTTGCTTTTGGTTGGTCAGAAAAATATAATATTTGAATATTTTAATTGAAAACAAAAATGCAAGTAATGAACTCAATTGTATAAAATATACTTTAGTGGATGAATACTATAAATAGCAATCTTGAGTTGAAATGTTGTATCAAACATATATCTCTAGATGAGAGTGGGGAAACTTCGTATTAAGGTCCATTACTTTTGCTTTTTCTTAAGTAATATATTTGAAAACAAAAATTATATAAATCATTTCGAATTGCATTGAGACAAAGGAGACAATTAAGATAATTGCAAAATTTTAATTCAATAGATTATTGACTACCTTTGTCCCTAGCAATCTCTAAAATTCTAAAATTGCACAAATGCAATATTTTGACTTTTAAATTTATTATTAATGTCCTTGCATTTGATTGTTGAAAAAATATAATATTTGAATATTTTAATTCAATAAAAATACAAGTAATGTACTCAATTGTATAAAAGACACTTTAATGGATGAATATTATAAATAGCAATCTGAAACTTTAATGTTGTATCAAGCTTATATCTTTAGATGGGAATGGGGAAACTTCTTATTAGAGACCACTGTTTTTGCTTTTTGATAAGTAATATGTTTGATAGCAAAAATTATATAAATCATTTCAAATTGCATTGAGGCAAAGGAGACAATTAAGAAAATTGCAAAATTTTAATTCTATAGATTATTGACAATGCATTTATCCTTAGCAAGTTTTAAAATTATAAAATTGCGAAAATTCAATAGTTGGATTTTTAAATTTATTTTCAATGTCATTGCATTTAATTGGTCGAAAAAATATAATATTTGAATATTTTAATTAAAAAAGAATATAAGTAATGAACTCAAATGTATAAAATACACATTAATGGATAAATATTATCAATAGCAATATGAAGTTTTAATGTTGTATCAAACATATATCTCTAGATCGGAGTAGGGAATCTTTTTATTAGAGTCCATTACTTTTGTTTTTTCATAAGTAATATGTTCGATAACAAAAATTATATAAATCATTTTGAATTACATTGAGGCCAAGGAGACAATAAAGAAAATTGAAAAATTTTAATGCAACAAATTATTGACAACGCATTTATACCTAACAGACTTTAAAATTCTAAAATTGCAAAAATGCAATATTTTGAATTTTAGATTTATTGTCAATGTCGTTGCATTTGATTGGTTAGAAAAATATAATATTTGAATACTTTTATTGAATAAAAATACAAGTAATGGACTCAAGTGTATAAAATACACTTTAGTGGATGAATATTATAAATAACAATATGAAGTTTCAATGTTGTGTCAAGCATATATTTCTAGATGGGAGTGGGGAAACTTCTTATTAGAGTCTATTGCTTTTGCTTTTTCATAAGTAATATGTTAGATAACAAAAAATATATGAATCATTTCGAATTGCATTGAGTTCAAGTAGACAATTAAGAAAATTGCAAAATTTTAAGTCAATAGATTATTGACAATACATTTATCCCTAGCAGACTTTAAAATTGTAAGATTACAAAAATGCAATATTTTGATCTTTAAATTTATTGTTAATGTGGTTGTATTTGATTGGTCAGAAAAATATACTATTTGAATATTTAAATTGAAAAAAAATGCAAGTAATGGATTTAATTATATAAAATACACTTTAGTGGATGAATATTATAAATAGCAATCTGACGTGTCAATGTTGTATCAAACATATATCTTTAGACGGGAGTGGGGAAACTTTATATCAGAGTCCACAACTTTTGCTTTTTCTTAAGTAATATGTTTGAACACAAAAATTATATAAATTATTTCAAATTGCATCGAGGCAAAGTAGACAATTAAAAAAATTGCAAATTTTTTTTTAATTCAATAGATTATCGACAATTCATTTATCTGTATAATTCTTTAAAATTCTAAAATTGCACAAATGCAATATTTTAATTTTTAAATTTATTATTAATCTCGTTAAATTTGATTGTTAAGAAAAATATAATATTTGAATATGTTAATTGAATAAAAATACTTGTATAAGAGACCCTTTAGTGGGTGAATATTATAAATAACAATATGAAATTTCAAGGTTGTATCAAACATATGTCTTTAGATGGGAGTGGGGAAACTTCATATTAGAGTCCACAACATTTGCTTTTTCTTAAGTAATATGTGTGAATATAAAAATTATATAAATCATTTTGAAACGCCTTGAGGTAAAGTAGACAATTAAAAAAATTTCAAAATGTTATGTCAACAACTTATTAGCAATACATTTATCCTTAGCAGACTTTAAAATTGCAAGATTACAAAAATGCAATATTTTAATTTTTAAATTTATTGTTAATGTGGTTGCATTTGATTGGTCAGAAAAATATAATATTTGAATATTTTAATTGGAAAAAAATGCAAATAATGGACTTAATTGTATAAAATACACTTTAGTGGATAAATATTATAAATAGCAATATGAAGTTTCAATGTTGTATCAAATATATATCTCTAGATGGGAGTGGGCAAACATCATATTAAAGTCCATAACTTTTACTTTTTTTAAAATAACATGTTTGAACACAAAAATTATATAAATCATTTCGAATTGCATTGAGGAAAACTATACAATTAAAAAAATTGCAAAATTTTAATTCAACAGATTATTGACAATACATTTATCCCTAGCATACTTGAAAATTCTAAAATTGAAAAAATGCAATATTTTGATTTTTAAATTTATTGTTATTGTCATTGCATTTGATTGTTGAGAAAAATATAGTATTTGAATATGTTAATTGAACAAAAATACACGTAATTGACTCAATTGGATAAAACATTTTGGTGGATGAATATCATAAATAGAAATCTCAAGTTTCAATGTTGTATCAAACATATAGCTCTAGGCGGGAATGGAGAAACTTCTTATCAGAGTCCATTACTTTTGCTTTTTCTTAAATAATATGTTTGTAAACAAAAATTATATCAATCATTTTGAATTGCATTAAGGCGAAGGAGACAAATAAGAAAATTGCAGAATTTTAATTCAACAAATTATTGATGATGCATTTAACCCTAGCGGAGTTTAAAATTCTAAAATTGCGAAAATGCAGTATTTGGATTTTTAAATTTATTGTTAATGTCGTTGCATTTGATAGGTTAGGAAAATATAATATTTGAATAGTTTAATTGAAAAAAAAATACAAGTAACGAACTCAATTGTATAAAATACACTTTTATGGATGAATATTATAAATAACAATCGGAAGTTTCAACGTTGTATCAAGCATATATCTCTAGATAGGAGTGGAGAAACTTCTTATTAGAGTCCACTACTTTTTCTTTTTTTTAAGTAATATGTTTGAAAACATAAATTATATAAATCATTTAGAACTGCATTGAAGTAAAGGAGACAATTAAGAAAGTTGCAAAATTTTAATTCAACAGATTATTGACAATACATTTATACAATTGCAAAAATGCAATATTTTGATTTTTAAATTCTAAAATTTGCAACAATGTATTTTGATTTGTAAATTTATTATTAATGTTATTGCATTTGATTGCCAAGAAAAATATAATATTTGAATATGTTAATTGAACAAAAATACAAGCAATGGACTCAATTGTATAAAATCGTTTAGTGGATGAATATTATAAATAGCAATCCCAAGTTTCATTGTTGTTTCAAGCATATATGTATAGAGGGGAGTGGGAAAACTTTTTATTAGAGTCTATTGCATTTGCTTTTTCCAAAGTAATATGTTTGTATGCAAAAATTATATAAATCATTTCAAATTGCATTATGGCTTATGAGACAATTAAGAAAATTTTAAAATTTAAATTCAACGGATTATTGGCAATACATTTATCCCTAGCAGATTTTAAAATTCTAAACATTGCAAAAATGCAATATTTTCATTTTTAAATTTATTGTTAATGTCGTTGCATTTGATGAGTGAGAAAAATATAATATTTGAATATGTAAATTGAACAAAAATACTGGTAATGGACTCAATTGTATAAAATATACTTTAATTGATGAATATTATAAATAGTGATCTAAAACTTTCATGTTGTGTCAAGCATATATCTCTAGAAGGGATTGAGAAACCTTCTTATTAGAGTATATTGTTTTTGCATTTTCTTAAGTAATTTGTTAGAAGACAAGAATTATGTAAATCATTTCAAATTACTTTGAGGCAAAGAAGACAATTAAAATAATTACAAAATTGAAATTCAATAGATTATTGGCAATGCATTTATCCCTAGCAGACTTCAAATTTCTTAAGTAATTTGTTTGAAGACAAGAATTATATAAATCTTTTCAAATTGCATTGTCGAATAAGAGACAATTAAGAAATTTGAAAATTTTAAATTCAACTCATTATTGACAATGCATTTATCTTTAGGAAACCATAAAATTTTAAAATTCAAAAAATGCAATGTTTTGGTTTTCTTCGTTATTATTATAGTCATGGCATTTGATTGGTCTGAAAAATATAACATTTGAATATGTTAATTGAACAAAAATACAAGTAATGGACTCAATTGTATAAAAATACACTTTAGTGGATGAATATTATAAATAATAATACAAAACTTCATTGTTCTTTCAAGCTTATATGTATAGAGGGGAGTGAGAATATTTTTTATTAGAGTTCATTGCATTTGCTTTTTCCTAAGTAATTTGTTTGTAGGCAAAAATTATATAAATCATTTCAAAATGCATTGAGGCAAAGGAGACAATTAAGAAAATTGCAAAATCTAAATTCAACTGATTAGTGATTATGCATTTATTCCTAAAAGACATTAAAATTCTATAATTGAAAAAATGCCATATTTTGATTTTTAAATTTATTATTAATGTCGTTGCATTTGATTTGTGAGAAAATATAATATTTGAATAAAAATACAAGTAATGGACACAATTGTATAAAATACACTTTAGTTGATGAATATTATAAATAACAATCTCAAGTTTTAATGTTGTGTTAAGCATATATCCCTAGATGGGAGTGGGGAACCTTCTTATTAGAGTCCATTACTTTTTCTTTTTCGTAAATAATTTGTTTGAAAACGAGAATTATATAAATCATTTCAAATTGCATTGAGGCAAAGATTATAATTAAGAAAATTGCAAAATTTCAATAGATTACTTACAGTGCATTTATCTCTAGTAAATTTTAAAATTCTAAAAATTGCAAGAATGCAATATTTTCATTTTTAAATTTATTGTCAATGTCATTGCATTGGATTGGTGAGAAAAATATAATATTTAAATATGTTAATTAAATAGCAATACAAGTAATGGACTCAATTGTATAAAATATAGTTTAGTCGATAAATATTATAAATAGCAATCCTAAGATTCATTGTTATTGCAAGCATATATGTATAGAGGGGAGTGGAAAAACTTCTTATTAGAGTTCATTGCATTTGTTTTTTCCTAAGTAATATGTTTGTAGACAAAAATTATACTAATAATTTCAAATTACATTGTGGCAAAAAAGATAATTAAGAAAATTGTAAAATTTAAATTCAATAGATTATTGACAATACATTTATCTGTAGTAGACTTTAAATTTCTAAAATTGCAAAAATATAATATTTTGATTTTTAAATTTATTCCTAATGTCATTGTATTTGATTGGTGAAAAAATCATAATATTTGAATATGTTAATTGAACAAAAATATTAGTAATGGATTCAATTGTATAAAATACACTTTAGTAGATGAATATTATAAATAGCAATCATAAACTTCAACTTTTTATTGAATATGCACTTATCCCTTGCAGCCTTTAAAATTCTAAAAATTTAAAAAATGCAATGTTTTTATTTTTATATTTATTGTTAACGCAGTTGCATTTGATTGGTGAGAAAAATGTAATATTTGAATATGTTAATTGAACAAAAATAAGAGTAATAGACTCAATTGTATAAATTACATTTTAGTGGATGAATATTATAAATAACAATCTCAAGTTTCATTGTTGTTTCAAGCATATATGTATAGAGAGGAGTGAGAAAACTCCTTATTAAAGTCCATTGCATTTGCTTTTTCCTAAGTAATATGTTTGTGGGCAAAAACTATATAAATAATTTCAAATTGCATTATGGCTTCTAAGACAATTAAGAAAATTTCAAATTTTAAATTGAACTAATTATTGACAATATATTTATTCCTAGCAGATTTCAAAATTCTAAAAATTGCAAAAATGCAATATTTTCATTTTTAAATTTATTGTTAATGTCGTTGCATTTGATGAGTGAGAAAAATATAATATTTGAATATGTTAATTGAACAAAAATACTGGTAATGGACTCAATTGTATAAAATACATTTTATTGGATAAATATTATAAATAGTGATCCGAAACTTCCATTTTGTGTCAAGCATATATCTCTAGAAGGAGTGGAGAAATTTCTTATTAGAGTCTATTGCATTTGCTTTTTGCTAAGTAATAATTTTGCAAGAATTATATAAATCCTTTCAAATTGCATTGTGGCACAAGAGACAATTAAGAAAATTGCAAAATTTAAATTCAATTGATTATTGACAATGCATTTATCCCCAAAAAATCTTAAAATTCTAAAATTCTAAAATTGCAAGGTTTTGATTTTTTGCTTTATTATTAAAGTCATGGCATTTGTTTGGTGTGAAAAATATAACATTTAAATATGTTAATTGAATAAACATAAAAGTAATGGAATTAATTATATAAAATACACTTTAGTGGGTGAATATTATAAATAACAATCCCAAGTTTCAATGTTGTGTCAAGCATATATACCTAAATAAGAGTAAGGAACCTTTTTATTAGAGTGCATTGCTTTTGCTTTTTCTTAAGTAATTTGTTTGAAGACAAGAATTATATCAACCATTACAAATTGCATTGAGGCAAAGGAGACAATTAAGAAAATTGAAAAATTTAAATTCAACTAATTACTAACTATGCATTTATCCCTACTAGCCTTTAAAATTCTAAAAACTAAAAAAATGCAATTTTTTATTTTTAAATTTATTGTTAATACAATTGCATTTGATGGGTGAGAAAAACATAAAATTTGAAAATTTTAATTGAACAAAAATAAGAGTAATGGACTTAATTGTATAAAATACACTTTAGTAGATGAATATATAGCAATTTAAAACTTCAATGTTGTGTCAAGTATATATTTCTAGAAGCGAATGGAGAAACTTCTTCTTAGAGTTTATTGCATTTGCTTTTTCCTGAACAATATGTTTGTAGGCAAAAATTATATAAATCATTTCAATTTGCATTATGGCACAAGAGACAATTAAGAAAATTACAAAATTTAAATTCAACTGATTATTGACAATGCATTTATCCCTAAAAAACCTTAAAATTCTAAAATTCAAAAAATGCAATTTTTTATTTTTGGCTTTATTATTAAAGTCATGGCATTTGATTGGTGTGAAAGACATAACATTTGAATATGTTAATTGAACAAAAATACAAATAATGAAATCAATTGTATAAAATACACTTTAACAGATGAATATTAAACATAGTAATCCCAAGTTTCAATGTTGTATTGAGCATATATCCCTAGATGGGAGTGGGGAACCTTCTTATTAGAGTCCATTGCTTTTGTTTTTTCCTCAAGAACTTGTTTGAAGACAAGAATTATATAAATCATTTGCATTGAGGCAAAGGAGACAATTAAGAAAATTGCAAAATTTAAATTCAACTAGTTATTTTGTTTTTTCCTTAAGAATTTGTTTGAAGATAAGAATTATATAAATCATTTGCATTGAGGCAAAGGAGAAAATTAAGAAAATTGAAAAATTTAAATTCAACTAGTTAATGACTGCATTTATCCCTAGCAGCTTTTAAAAATTTAAAAATTGAAAAAATACAATGTTTTTATTTTCAAATTTATTGTTATCGTAGTTGCATTTGATTGGTGAGAAAAACATAATATTTGAATATGTTAATTGGACATAAATAAGAGTAATGGACTCAATTATATAAAATACAATTTAATGGATAGTATAAATAGCAATTTGAAACTTCAATGTTGTATGAAGCATATATGTCTAGATGGGAGGGGAGAAACTTCTTATTAAAGTTCATTGCATTTGTTTTTTCCTAAGTAATATGTTTGTAGGCAAAAATTATATAAATCATTTCAATTTACAATGTGGCACAAGAGACAATGAAGGAAATTGCAAATTTTAAATTCAATTGATTATTGACAATGCATTTATCCCTATAAAACCTTAAAATTCTAAAATTCAAAAAATGCAATGTTTTAATTTTTTGCTTTGTTGTTAAAATCATAGCATTTGATTACTGTGAAAACTATAAGGTGTGAATATGTTAATTCAACAAAATTACAAGTAATGTAATCAATTGTACAAAATACACTTTAGTAGATGAATATTATAAATAACAATTGTAAGCTTTAATGTTGTCTTAAGCATATATTCCTAGATAGGAGTGTGGAATGTTCTTATTAGAGTCCATTGCTTTTTCTTTTTCTTAAGCAATTTGTTTGAAGACAAGAAATATATAAATCATTTCAAATTGCATTGAGGCAAAGGAGACAATTAACAAAATTGCAAAATTTAAATTCAACGGATTATTGACAATGCATTTGTCCCTAACAGATTGTAAAATTGCAAAAATGCAATATTTCCATTTTTAAATTTATTGTTAATGTCATTGGATTTGATTGGTGAGAAAA
>JAHOYR010005678.1:24207-58855 GCA_023213295.1 Bruguiera hainesii | reverse complement strand
ATAAATTTAAGTTTTGCAATTTTTTAATTATCTCCTTTACCACAATGCAACTTGAAATAACATATATAATTTTTTTCTACTAACATATTACTAAAGAAAAAGTAAAAGTAATGGACTATAATAGGAAGTTTCCCAACTCCCCTTTAGAGATATATGTTTGACACAATATTGAAATTTCATATTGCTATTTATAATATTCATCCACTAAAGTGTATTTTATACAATTGAGTCCATTACTTGTATTTTTCTTCCATTAACATATTCAAATATTATGTTTTTCTCACCTATCGAATACAATAGTATTAATAATAAATTTAAAAATCAAAATATTACTTTTTTGCAATTTTTAGAATTTTAAAGTCTATTAGAGATAAAAGCATTGTCATTAATTAGTTGAATTTAAATTTTACAATTTTTTTAATTGTCTCTTTTGCCACAATGCAATTTGAAATAATTTATATAATTTTTATCTTCAAACATATTACTTAAGAAAAAGAAATGTATTTTTGTTCAATTAATAGATTCAAATATTATATTTTTCACACCAATAAAATGCAACGATATTAACAATAAATTTAAAAATAAAAAAATTTAACTTTTTTCAATTTTTAGAATTTTAAAATCCTATAAGGATAAATGCATTTTTAATAATTAGTTAAATTTAAATTTTACAATTTTTTAAATTGCCTCTTTTGCCATAATGCAATTTGAAATGATTTATATAATTTTTTCTTCAAACATATTACTAAGGGAAAAGCAAAAGCAATAAACTCTAATAAGAAGTTTCCTCACTCCCCTTTAGAGATATATACTTGATACATCTTTGATGCTGGGGATTGTTGTTCATAATATTCATCTAGAAAAATATATTTTATACAATTGAATCTATTATTTGTATTATTGTTTAATTAACATATTCAAATATTATATTTTTCACATTGATCAAAACATTGTATTTTTTTAATTTTTGGAATTTTAAAGTCTTATAAGGATAAATGCATTGTCAATAATCAGTTAAATTTAAATTTTGTAGTTTTTTTAATTGTCTCCCTTCCAACAATTCAATTTGAAATGACTTATATAATTTTAGTCTACAAACATATTACTTAAAGCAAAAGCAATCGACTCTAATAAGAAGTTTCCCTACTTCCCTTTAAAGATATATGCTAGACACAACACTAAAACTTTTGATTGCCATTTATAATATTTATATGCTAAAGTGTATTTTATACAATTGAGTTCATTACTTGTATTTTTGTTCAATTAATGTATTCAAATATTATATTTTTGTCACCAATCAAATTCAACAGCATTAATAATAAATTTAAAAATCAAAACATTGCATTTTTTTAATTGTTAAAATTTTAAAGTCTTCTAGGGATAAATGCATTGTCAATAATCAGTTGAATTTAAATTTGCAATTTTTGTAATTGTCTCATTAGCCATAATGCAATTTGAAATGATTTATATAAATTTTGACTACAAACTAATTACTTAAGAAAAGACAAATGTAATGGACTCTAATAAGAAATTTCTCCACTCCCCTCAAGAGATATAAGCTACACCCATCATTGAAGCTAGGAATTGCTATTTATAATATTTATCCATTAAAGTGTATTTTATACAATTAAGTCCATTACTTGTATTTTTCTTTAATTAACATATTCAAATATTATGTTTTTCTCACCAATAAAATACAATGACATTAATAATAAATTTAAAAATCAAAACATTGAATTTTTTTCAATTTTTAAGTCTTCTGGGGATAAATGCATTGTTAATAATTTGATGAATTTAAATTTTGATATTTTTTTAATTGTCTCCATTGCCACAATGCAATTTGAAATGATATATATAATTTTTGTCTACAAACATATTGCTTAAGAAAAAACAAATGCAATGGACTATAATAAGAAGTTTCCATACTCCCTTTTACAGTTATATGCTTGACACGCCATTAAAGTTGGGATTACTAATCATAATATTCATCCTTTAAGGTGTATTTTATACAATTGACTCCATTACTTTTATTTTTGTTCAATTAACATATTTAAATATTACGTTTTTTACACCAATCAAATGCAACAATATTAACAATAAATTTAAAAATCAAAACATTGCAATTTTTTACTTTTTGGAATTTTAAAGTATTCTAACGATAAATGTATCATCAATAATTAGTTGAATTTAATTTTTTCAATTTTCTTAATTGTCTCTTTTCCCACAATGCAATATAAAATGACTTATATAATTTTAGTCTACAAAATATTTCTTAAGTAAAAGTAAAGGCAATTGACTCTAATAAGAAGTTTCCCTACTCCCCTTTAGAGATATATGCTTAACACAACATTAAAAATTCTAATTGCTATTTATCATATTCATATGCTAAAGTGTATTTTATACAATTGAGTCCATTACTTGTATTTTTGTTCAATTAACATATTTAAATATTATGTATTTCTAACCAATCAAACAAAATGGCGTTAACAATAAATTTAAAATCAAAATATTGAATTTTTTCAATTTTTAGAACTTTTAAGTCTTCTAAGGATAAATGCATTATCAATAATCAATTATATTTAAATTTTTTATTTTTTTAATTGTCTCATTTGCCAAAATGCAATTTAAAATGATTTATATAAGTTTTTTCCCTAAACACATTACTTAAGAAAATACAATTACAATGTACTCGAATAAGAAGTTTCCCCACTCCCCTCTAGAGATATAAGTTTGACATAACACTGAAACTTGACATTGCTACTTATAATATTCAACCACTAAGGTGTATTTTATACAATTATACCCATTACCTGTATTTTTTTATTTAATATATTCAAATATTATATTTTTCTCACCAATCAAATGCAATACCAGTAATAATAAATTAAAAAATCAAAACATTGCATTTTTTCAATTTTTAGAATTCTTAAGTCTTATAAGGATAAATGCATTGTCAATAATTAGTTGAATTTAAATTTTCAATTTTTGTAGTTGTCTCACTAGCCACAATACAATTTGAAATGATTTATATAATTTTTGTCTACAAACTTATTACTCAAGAAAAAGTAAACGTAATAGACTCTAACAAGAAATTTTCCTACTCCCCTCTAGAGATATATGCTTCACCCCTTATTTAAGCTTCATATTGCTATTTATAATATTCATCCACTAAAGTGTATTTTATACAATTGAGTCCATTACTTGTATTTTTTTTTCAATTAACATATTCAAATATTATGTTTTAGTCACTGATCAATTTCAACGACATTAACAATAAATTTAAAACTCAAAACATTACAATTTTTAAAATTTTTAGAATTTTAAAGTCTTCTAGGGATAAATGCATTGTTAATAATCAATTGAATTGACATTTTGCAATTTTTTTAATTGTCTCCATAAACAGAATGCAATTTGAAATGATTTATATAATTTTTGTTTACAAACATATTATTTATGAAAAAGTAAATGCAATGGACTCTAAGAAAAAGTTTCCCCACACCCCTCTATAGATATATAACTGAACCATCCTTGAAGTTAGGGATTGCTATTTATAATATTTATCCATTAAAGTGTATTTTATACAATTGAGTTCATTACTTGTACTTTTGTTTAATTAACATATTTCATTATTATGTTTTTCTCACCAATCAAATGCAACGAGATTAACAATAAATTTAAAAATCAAAACATTGAATTTTTTCAATTTTTAGAATTTTAAAGTCTTATAAAGATAAGTGCATTGTCAATAATCAAATGAATTTAAATTTAGCAATTTTCTTAATTGTCTCCATTGCCACAATGCAATTTGAAATGATTTATATAAGTTTTGTCTACAACCATATTACTTAAGAAAAAGCAATTGGAATTGACTATAATAAAAAGTTTCCCCACTCCCATCTAGAAATAAATACTTAACATAACATTGAAGATTTAGATTGCTATTTATAATATTCATCGACTGAGGTGTATTTTATACAATTGAATCCATTACTTGTAGTTTTGTTCAATTAACATATTCAAATATTACATTTTTCATACCAATCAAATGCAATGATATTAACAAAAAATTTAAAAATCAAAACATTGAACTTTTTAAATTTTTAGTATTTTAAAGTCTTATAGGGATAAGTGCATTATCAATAATCAATTAAATTTAAATTTTGCAATTTTCTTAATTGTCTCCTTTGCCATAATGCAATTTGAAATGATATATATAATTTTTTTCTACAAACTTATTACTTAAGGAAAAACAAATGCAATGAACTCTAATAAGAAATTTACCCACACCCCTTTAGAGATATATGCTTTGCCGGTCATTGAAGCTGGGATTGCTAATTATGATATTCATCCACTAAAGTGTATTTTATACAATTAAGTCCATTAGTTGTATTCTTTTTTAATTAACATATTTAAATATTATGTTTTTCTCACCAACCAAATTCATTGTTATTAACAATAAATTTGAAAACCAAAACGTTGAATTTTTTCAATTATTAGAATTTTAAAGTCTTCTAGGGATAAATTTATCGTCAATAATCAGTTGAATTTAAATTTTGCAATTTTTTTAATTGTCTCCTTTGCCACAATGCAATTTGAAATGATTTTTATAATTTTTTTCCACAAACACATTACTTAAGAAAATGCAATTGCAATGCACTCTCATATGAAGTTCCCTTACTCCCCTCTAGATATATATGTTTAACATAACATTGAAGTTTCAGATTGCTATTTATAATATTCAGCCATTAAGGTGTATTTTCCATAATTGTGCCCATTATATATATGCATTTTCTATAAATGCATTGTCAATAATCCGTTGAATTTAAATTTGCAATTTTCCTAATTATCTCTTTTACCACAATGTAATTTCAAATGATTTATATAATTTTTGTCTACAACCATATTATTGAAGAAAAAGCAATTGAAATGATTTATGTAATTTTTGTGTAAAAACATATTATTAAAGAAAAAACAAATGCAAGAGACTCTAATAAAACGTTTGTTCACAACTCTCTACAGATATATGCTTGACATAACATTGAAACTTAGGATTAATATTTATAATATTCATTCACAAAATTGAATTTTATACAATTGAATCCATTACTTGTATTTTTATTTAATTAACATATTCAAATATTATATTTTTCTTACCAATTAAATGCATCGACATTAACAATAGATTTGAAAATCAAAACATTGAATTTTTTTTAATTTTTAGAATTTTAAGGACTTTTAAGGATAAATTCATTGTCAATAATTAGTTGAATTTAAATTTTGCAATTTTCTTAATTGTCTCTTTTGCAACTATGCAATTTGAAATGATTTATATAATTTTTGTCTACAAACATATTACCTATGAAAAAGCAAATGCAATGGACTCTAATAAGAAGTTTTCCCACTCCCATCTAGAGATATATGCTTCACCCATCAATGAAGCTAGGGATTGCTATTTATAATATTTATACTCTAAAGTGTATTTTATACATTTGAGTCCATTACTTGATTTTTTTTTCAATTAACATATACAAATATTATGTTTTTCTCACCAATCAAATTCAACGACATTAACAATAAATTTAAAAATCAAAATATTGAATTTTTTAATTTTTAGAATTTTTAAATTTTCTGAGGATAAATGTATTGTTAATAATTACATGAATTTAAATTTTGTAATTTTTTTAATTTTCTTTTTTGCCACAATGCAATTTGAAATTATTTACATAATTTTTGTTTTTTTTTAGTTTTTAGAATTTTGAAGTATTTTAGGGATAAATGCATTGTCAATAATGAGTTAAATTTAAATTTTGTAATTTTTTTAATTGTCTCTACTACCACAATGCAATTTGAAATGATTTATATGATTTTTCTCTTAAAATATATTACTAAAGAAAAAGAAAATGCAATAGTCTCTAATAAGCAGTTTGCCCACTACTTTCTAGAGACATATGCTTGACACAACTTTGAAACTTAAGATTACTATTTATAATATTGATTCACTAAAATTAATTTTATATAATTGAGTCCATTATTTGTATTTTTGTTTAATTAACATACTTAAATATTATATTTTTTTCGCCAATCAAATGCATCGACATTAACAATAAATTTGAAAATGAAAACATTGAATTTTTTTAATTTTTATAATTTTAAAGTCTTTTATGTATAAATTCATTGTTAATAATCAATTGAATTTAAATTTTATAATTTTCTTAATTGTCTCCGTGGTGACAATGTAATTTGAAATGATTTATATAATTTTTGTCTTGAAACATATTACTTAAGAAATAACAAATGTAATGAATTTTAATAAGAAGTTTCCCCACTCCTCTGTAGCGATATATCCTTCACCCATCTTTGAAGTTGGGAATTTTGTTATTTATAATATTCATCCACTAGAGTGTATTTTATACAATTGAGTCCATTACTTATATTTTTGTTCAATTAACATATTCAAATATTATGTTTTTCTCACCAATTAATGCAACAATATTAACAATAAATTTGAAAATCAAAACATTGACCTTTTTCAATTTTTAGAATTTTAAATTTTTCTAGGGATAAATGCATTCTCAACAATTAGTTGAATTTAAATTTTGTAATTTTTTTTAATTGTCTCCCTAATCACAATGCAATTTGAAAAGATTTATATAATTTTTGTTTTCAAACATATTACTTAAGAAAAAGTAAATGCAATGGACTCTAATAAGAAATTTTCCCACTCCCTTTTGGAGATACATGCTTAAACATCATTGAAGCTAAGGATTGCTATTTTTAATATTTATCCACTAAAATCTATTTTATACAATTGAGTCAATTGCTTATATTTGTGTTCAATTATCAAATTCAAAATTTATGTTTTCCTCAACAATCAAATGCATTGACATTAACAAAAAATTTAAATATCAAAACATTAAATTTTTTCAATTTTTAGAATTTTAAAGTCTTTTGCCACTTCAAGTTTCCATAAACATGTAGGCTCTAAGAAGTGTTTCCTATAGGCTTTTCCTGAGAGAACCAAAAGATTTCGAATTTTTGACGTTGGTGGGGCTAGGCCATTCCATACTTTAATGCACCCTTCGGCTCCGTATGGAAGCTGGGGATTGCTATTTTTAATATTCATCCACTAAAATCTATTTTATACAATTGAGTCAATTGCTTGTATTTGTGTTCAATTATCAAATTCAAATTTTATGTTTTCCTTAACAATCAAATTTTAAAGTCTTTTGGGAATAAATGCATTATCAATAATCAGTTGAATTTAAATTTTACAATTTTCTTAATTATCTCTTATGCCTTAATGCAATTTAAAATGATTTATATAATTTTTTTTCTTCAAACATATTACTTAAGAAAAAACAAAAGCAATGGATTCTAATAAGAAGTCTCCCTACTCCTCTCTAGAGATATATGCTTGACACAACATTGAATCTTTTGATTGCTATTTATAATATTCATCCACTAAAGTGTATTTTAGACAATTGAGTTCATTACTTGTAATTTTGTTCAATTAACATATTCACATATTATATTTCTTTTACCAATCAAATGCAATGACGTTAACAATAAATTTAAAAATCAAAACATTGGATTTTTTCAATTTTTAGAATTTTAAAGTCTTCTAGAGATAAATGCATTGTCAATAATCAGGTGAATTTAAATTTTTCAATTTTGTTAATTATCTCTCTTGCCACAATGCATTTTAAAATGATTTATATAATTTTTTTCTTCAAACATATTACTTAGGGAAAAGCAAAAGTGAAGGATTCTAATAAGAAGTTTCCCCACTACTCTCTAGAGATATATGCTTCACATAATATTGAAGCTTTTGCTAGCTATTTATAATATTCATCCACTAAAGTATATTTTATACAATTGATTCTATTACTTGTATTTTTGTTCAATTAACATATTCAAATGTTATATTTTTCTCACCAATTAAGTGCAACATTAACAATATAATTAAAAATCAAAACCTCACATTTTTTTAATTTTTAGAATTTTAAAATCTTCTATGGATAAATGCATTGTGAAAAATCAGTTGAAATGATTTATATAATTTTTGTCTACAAACTTATTACGTAAGAAAAAACGAATGCAATTGACTCTATTAAGAAGTTTCCCCATTCCCCTCTAAACATATATGCTTGACATAACATTGAAGTTTGGGATTGGTATTGATAATATTCATCCACTAAAGTGTATTTTATACAATTCAGTCCATTACTTGTATTTTTGTTCAATTAGCATATTCAAAATTTATCTTTTTCTCATTAATCAAATTCAACAGTATTACAATACATTTAAACATCTAAACATTGCAAATTTTCAATTTTAATAATTTTAAAGTCTTTTAAGGATAAATGCATTGTCAATAATTAGTTGAATTTAGTTTTTGAGACTTTATTGGTTGTCTCTTTTGCAATAAGGCAATTTGAAATGATTTATATAATTTTTGCCTTCAAACATATTTCTTAGGGACAAGCAAAAGCAATGGAGTCGAATAACAAGTTTCCCCACTCCTCTTTAGAGATATATGCTTCACACATCATTGATGTTAGGGATTGTTATTTATAATATTTATTCGTTAAAGTGTATTTTATACAATTGAGTGCTATTGATAATATTCATCTACTAAAGTTTATTTTATACAATTAAGTCCATTACTTTTGTTCAATTAACATATTCAAATGTTATATTTTTCTCACCAATTAAATGCAATGACATTAACAATAGATTTAAAATTCAAAACCTTGCATTTTTTCAATTTTTAGAATTTTAAAGTCTTATATGGATAAATGCATTGTCAATAATCAATTGAAATAATTTATATAATCTTTGTCTACAAACTTATTGCTTAAGAAAAAACAAATGCAATGAGATATATACTTGACACAACATTGAAACTTAGGATTGGTATTTATAATATTCATCCACTAAAGTCTATTTTATACAACTGAGTCCATTACTTGTATTTTTGTTCAATTAACATATTCAAAAATTATGTTTTTCTTATCAATCAAATTCAACAACATTGCCGATACATTTAAACATCTAAACATTGCACTTTTTCAATTTTTTTAATTTTAAAGTCTTATAAGGATAAATGCATTGTCAATAAATAGTTGAATTTTATTTTTGCGATTTTTTTAATTGTCTTTTTTGCCAAAATGCAATTTGAAATGATTTATATAATTTTTGTCTTCAAACATATTTCTTAGGGAAAAGCAAAAGCAATGGAGTTTAATAAGAAGTTTCCCCACTCCTCTCTAGAGATATATGCCGCACACATCATCGAAGTTGGGGATTGTTATTAATAATATTTATCGACTAAAGTGTATTTTATATAATTGAGTCTAGTACTTATTTTTTTGTTCAATTAACATATTCAAATATTATGTTTTTCTCACCAATTAAATGTAACGACATTAATAATAGATTTAAAAATCAAAACATTGGATTTTTTCAATTTTTAAAATTTTAAAGTCTTCTAGGGATAAATACATTGTCAATAATTAGTTAAATTTAAATTTTGCAATTTTTTTAAATGTCTCCTTTGCCATAATGCAATTTGAAATGACTTCTATAATTGTTGTCAACTATCATATTACTTTAGAAAAAGTAGAAGCAATGAAATCTAATAAAAAGTTTCCCCACCACTATGTAGAGATATATGCTTGACACGACATTGAAACTTCAAATTGCTATTCATAATATTTATCCACTAAAATGCATTTTATTTAATTGATTCCATTACTTGTATTTTTTATGAATTAACATATTCAAATATGATATTTTTCTCACCAATCATATGCAACAACATTAACTATAAATTTAAAAATCAAAACATTGCATTTTTTGAATTTTTAGAATTTTAAATTCTTCTAAGGATAAATGCATTATTAATAATCAGTTGAATTTAAATTTTACAATTTTCTTAATTGTCCCATTTGCCACAATGCAACTTGAAATGATTTATATAACTTTTTTCTTCAAACATATTACATAAGAATAAGCAAAAAAAATGAACAGTAATAAGAAATTTCCCCACTCCCCTTTAGAGATATATGCTTGACATGATGTTGAAGCTGGGGATTGCTATCCACTAAAGTGTATTTTATACAATTGAGTCCATTACCTATATTTTTGTTCAATTCACATATTCAAATATTATATTTTTCTCACCAATCAGATGCAACAACATTAACAATAAATTTAAAAATCAAAACCCTGAATTTTTTCAATTTTTAGAATTTTAAAGTCTTCTATGGATAAATGCATTATCAATAATTAGTTGAATTTAAATTTTGCAATTTTCTTAATTGTCTCCTTTGCCACAATGCAATTTGAAATGATTTATATAATTTTTTTCTATGAATATATTACTTAAGAAAAAGCAAATTTAATGGTCTCTAATAAGAACTTTCCCCACTCCCCTTTAGAGATCTATGTTTGACACAACATTGAAACTTGCTATTGCTATTTATAATATTCAGCCATTAAATTGTATTTTATACAATTGTGTCCATTAGTTGTATTTATGTTGATTTAACATATTCAAATATTATCTTTTTCTCACCAATCAAATGCGACAACATTAATAGTAAATTTAAAAAATCAATACATTGCATTTTTTCAATTTTTAGAATTGTCAACTCTTCTAAGGATAAATGAATTGTTAATAATCAGTTGAATTTACATTTTGCAATTTATTTTAATTGTCTCCTTAGCCACAATGCAATTTGAAATGATTTATATAAATTTTGTGAACAAACTTATTACTTAAGAAAAAACAAATGAAATGTACTATAATAAGAAATTTCTCCACGCCCCTCTAGAGATATAAGTTTCACCCATCATTGAAGTTAGGATTGTTATTTATAATATTCATCCACTAAATTGTATTTTATACAATTGAGTCCATTACTTGTATTTTTGTTTAATTAACATATTTAAATACCATGTTTTTCTTACTAATCAAAAGCCATGACATTAACAATAAATTTAAAAATCAAAGCATTGGATTTTTTCAATTTTTAGAATTTTGAAGTCTTATAGGGGTAAATGCATTGTCAATAATTAGTTCAATGTAAATTTTGATATTTTCTTCATTGTCTCCCTTGCCTCAATGCAATTTGAAATGATTTACATAATTTTTGTCTTCAAATATATTACTTAAGAATAAGCAAAAGCAATAGACTCTAATAAGAAGTTTTCGCACTCCCCTCTAGAGATCTATGCTTAACACAACATGGATGCTTCTGATTGCTATTTATAATATTCATTCACTAAAGTGTATTTTATACAATTGAGTCAATTACTTGTATTTTTGTTTAATTAACATACTAAAATATTATGTTTTTCTTACCAATGAAATGTCATGGCTTTAACAATAAATTTAAACTTCAAAACATTGGATTTTTTTCAATTTTCAGAATTTTGAAGTCTTCTAAGGATAAATGCATTGTCAGTAATTAGTTGAATTTAAATTTTTCAATTTTCTTAATAGTCTCTTTTGCTATAAAGCAATATGAAATGATTGATATGATTTTTTTCTTCAAACATATTACTTAGAAAAAAGCAAAACATATGGACTTTTAGAATAAGTTTCCCCACTCACCTCTAGAGATATATGCTTGACATACCATTGAAGCTTCTGGTTGCTATTTATAATATTCATCAACTAAGGTGTATTTTATACAATTGAGTCCATTACATGTATTTTTGTTTAATTAACATATTTAAATATTATGTGTTTCTTACTAATCAAATGCCATGACATTAACAATAAATTTGGAAATCAAACCATTGGATTTTTTCAATTTTTAGAATTTTGAAGTCTTGTAGGGATAAATGCATTGTCAATAATTAGTTGAATTGAAATTTTGCAATTTTCTTAATTGTCTATTTTGCTATAATGCAATTTGAAATGATTTATATAATTTTTGTCTTCAAACATATTATTTAGGGAAAAGCAAAACATATGGACTATAATAACAAATTTTCCCACTCCCTTCTAGAGATGTATTCTTGACACACCATTGAGGCTTCCAGTAGCTATTTATAATATTCATCCACTAAAGTGTATTTGATACAATTGTGTCTATTAGTTGTATTTTTCTTAATTTAACATATTCAAATATTATGTCATTTTCACCAATCAAATGCAACAACATTAATAATAAATTTAAAAATCAAAACGTTGCATTTTTCCAATTTTTTGAATTTTAAAGTCTTTTAGGGATCAATGCATTGTCAATAATTAGTTGAATTTAAATTTTGCATTCTTTTCAATCGTTTCCTTGCCATAATGCAATTTAAAGTGATTTATATAATTTTTGTCTACAAACTTATTACTTGAGGAAAAGCAAATGCAATGGACTAAAAAAAGAAGTTTCCTTACTCCCCTCTAGAGATATATGCTTCACCCATCATTGAAGCTAGAGATTGCTATTTATAATATTCATCCACTAAAGTGTATTTTATATATTTGAGTCCATTACTTGTATTTTGTCCAATTAATATATTCAAATATTATATTTTTCTCACCAATCAAATGCAACGGCGTTAACAATAAATTTAAAAATCAAAACATTTGATTTTTTCAATTTTTAGAATTTTAAATACTTTTAGGGATAAATGTATTGTCAAAAATTAGTTGAATTTAAATTTTGTAATTTTTTTTCATTATCTCCTTTGCCATAATGCAATTTGAAATGACTTATAATTTTTTTCAATTAACATGTTACTTAAGAAAAAATAAATGCAATGAAGTCTAATAAGAAGTTTCCCCACTACCATGTAAAGATATATACTTGACACAACATTGAAATTTGAAATTGCAATTTATAATATTCATGTACTAAAGTGTATTTTATACAATTAAGTCCATTACTTGTATTTTTGTTCAATTTACATATTCAAATATTATATTTTTCTCATTAATCAAATTCAACGACATTAACAATAAATTTAAAAATCAAAACATTGCACTTTTTCAATTTTTTAAATTTTAAAGTCGTTTAGGGCTAAATGCATAGTTAATAATTTGTTGAATTTATTTTTTGTGATTTTCTTAATTATCACTTTTACTTCAATGCAATATGAAATGATTTATATAATTTTTGTCTTCAAACATATTTCTTGAGGAAAAGCAAAAGCAATGGAGTTTAATAAGAAGTTTCCCTACTTCTCTTTAGAGATATATACTTGATACAACATTGAAGCTTGAGATTGCAATTTATAATATTCATGTACTAAAGTGTATTTTATACAATTAAGTCCATTACTTGTATTTTTGTTCAATTTACATATTCAAATATTATATTTTTCTCATCAATCAAATTCAACGATATTAGCAATAAATTTAAAAATAAAAACATTTCACTTTTCAATTTTTTAAATTTTAAAGTCGTTTAGGGATAAATGCATAGTCAATAATTTGTTGAATTTATTTTTTGTGATTTTTTTAATTATCACTTTTACTTCAATGCAATTTGAAATGATTTATATAATTTTTGTCTTCAAACATATTTCTTGGGGAAAAGCAAAAGCAATGGAGTTTAATAAGAAGTTTCCCCACTCTTCTCTAAAGATATATACTTGATACAACATTGAAGCTTGGAATTACAATTTATAATATTCATGTATTAAAGTGTATTTTATACAATTAAGTCCATTACTTGTATTTTTGTTCAATTTACATATTCAAATATTATGTTTTTCTCACCAATCAAATGCAACTCCATTAACAATAAATTTAAAAATCAAAACATTGCATTTTTTCAATTTTTAGAATTTTAAATTCTTCTAGGGAAAAATGCATTATCAATAATTAGATGAATTTAAATTTTGCGATTTTCTTCATTGTCTCTTTTGCCTCAATGCAATTTGAAATGATTTATATAATTTTTGTCTTCAAACATATTACTTAAGAAAAAGCAAAAGTAATGGACTCGAATAAGAAGTTTCCCTACTCCCCTCTAGAGATATATGGTTCACCCATCATCAAAGATAAGGATTGTTATTCATAATGTTCATCCACTAAAGTGTATTTTATATAATTGAGTCCATTGTATTTTTGTTCAATTAACATACTTATAATATTATGTTTTTCTCACCAATCAAATTCAATGACATTAGCAATAAATTTAAAAATAAAAACATTGCATTTTTTTTAATTTTCAGAATTTTAAATTTTTGTAGGGATAAATACATTGTCAATAATTAGTTGAATTTAAATTTAGCAATTTTCTTAATTGTATCTTACGCAACAATGCAATTTGTAATGATTTATATTATTTTTGTCTTCAAACATATTACTTAGGGAAAAGCAAAACTAATGGAGTCTAATAAGAAGTTTCCCCACTTCATTCTAGAGATGTATGCTTAATAGATCATTGAAGGTTGAGATTGCTATTTATAATATTTATCCACTAAAGTGTATTTTATACAATTGAGTCCATTACTTGTATTTTTGTTCAACTAACATATTCAAATATTATGTTTTTATTACCAATCAAATGCAACGACAATAATAATAAATTTAAAAAAACAAAACATTTGATTTTTTCAATTTTTAGAATTTTAGAATCTTTTAAAGATAAATGTATTGTTAATAATTAGTTGAATTTAAATTTTACAATTTTCTTAATTGTCTCCTTTGCTTCAATGCAAATTGAAAGTTTTTCTATAATTTAAGTATTCAAACATATTACTTAAGAAAATCCAAGAGCAATGGACTCTAATAAGATGATTCCCCACTGCCACGTAGAGATATATACTTAAAACAACCTTGAAGGTCGGGATTGCTATTCATAATATTCCTATTGTAAAGTGTATTTTATACAATTAAGTCCATTACTTGTATTTTTGTTCAATTAACATATTCAAATGTTATGTTTTTCTCACTAATCAAATTCAACGACATTAAGAATAAATTTAAAAATCAAAACATTGCATTTTTCAATTTTTAGAATTTTAAAGTGTTCTAGGGATAAATGCATTATAAATAATCAGTTGAATTTAAATTTAGCAATTTTTTTAATTGTCTCCCTAACCACAACTTAATTTAAAATGATTTATATAATTTTTGTCTACAAATATATTATTTAAGTAAAAGCAAATGCAATGGAGTCTAATAAGAAGTTTACCCACTTTCCTTTAGAGATATATGCTTAACACAACATTGAAGCTGGGAATTGCTATTTATATCATTTATACACTAAAGTGTATTTTATACAATTGAGTCCATTACTTGTATTTTTAGTCTATTAACATGTTCAAATATTAAGTTTTTATCACTAATCAAATTCAATGACATTATCAATAAATTTAAAAATCAAAATATTTCATTTTTCAATTTCTAGAATTTTAAAATGTTCAAGGATAAATTCATTGTCAATAATTAGTTGAATTTTAATTTTACAATTTTTTTAATTATCTCCCAAGCTATAATTTAATTTGAAATGATTTATATTATTTTAATCTACAAACATATTACTTAAGTAAAAGCAAATGCAATGGAGTCTAATAAGAAATTTCTCTGATCCCCTTTTGAAATATATGCTTAACACAACATTGAAACTTGGAATTGCTATTTATATCATTTATACACTAAAGTGTATTTTATAAAATTAATCCATTACTTGTATTTTTGGTCTATTAACATATTCAAATATTAATTTTTTATCACCAATCAAATTCAACGATATTATCAATAAATTTAAAAATCAAAACATTGCATTTTTTTCAATTTTTAGAATTTTAAAGTCTTCTAGGGATAAATGCATTGTCAACAATCAGTTGAATTTAAATTTTGCAATTTTGATAATTGTCTCTTTTTCCATGAATCAATTTGAAATGATTGATACAATTTTTTTCTTCAAACATATTACTTAGGGAAAAGCAAAAGCAATGGACTCTAATAACAAGTTTCACTACTCCCCTATAGAGATATATGCTTAACACACCGTTGAAGTTGGGGATTGTTATTTATAATATTAATTTACTAAAGTGTATTTTATACAATTCAGTTCATTACTTGTATTTTTGTTTAATTAACATATTCAAATATTATATTTTTCTTACCAATTAAAAGCCATGACATTAACAATAAATTTAAAAATTAAAACATTGGATTATTTCAATTTTTTGAATTTTAAAGTCTTCTAGGGATAAATGGATTGTCAATAATTAGTTGAATGTAAATTTTGCAACTTTCTTACTTGTCTCTTTTGCCACAATACAATTTGAAAAGATTTATATAATCTTTTTCTTTATAAATATTACTTATGAAAAAGTAAAAACAATGAACTCTAATGAAAAGTTTCCCCATTCCCCTATAGAAATATATGCTTGACACATCATTGAAGCTGGGGATTGCTATTGATAATATTTATCCACTAAAGTGTATTTTATAGAATTAAGTCCATTACTAGTATTTTTTGTTCAATTACCATATTCAAATATTATGTTTTTCTCACCAATGAAATGCAACGATGTTAACAATAAATTTAAAATTCAAAACATCATATCTTTTCAATTTTTAGTATTTTAAAGTCTTTTAGGAATAAAAGTCTTGTCAATAATTAGTTGAATTTAAATTTTGAAATTTTTATATAATTTTTCTCCACTAATATATTACATAAGAAAAAGCAAATGCAATGGACTCTAATAAGAAGTTTTTGCGCTACCCTATAGAGATATATGTTTAACGCAACATTGAAACTTGGCATTACTATTTATCATATTCAACCACTAAAGTTTGTTTTATATAATTGTGTCCATTACTTGTATTTTTGCGGATTTAACATATACAAATATTATGTTTTTCTCACCAATCAAATGCAACAATATTAACAATAAATTTAAAAATCAAAACATTGCATTTTTCAATTTTTAGAATTTTAAAGTCTTCTAGAGATAAATGCATTGTCAATAATTAGTTGAATTTAAAATTTTCAATTTTCTTAATTGTCTCCTTTACCTGAATGCAATTTGAAAAGATTTATATAATTTTTGCCTACAAAGATACTACCTAAGAAAAAGCAAAAGTAATGGACTCTAATAAGAAGTTTCCCCACTCCCTTTTAAAGATATAAACTTAACACAACATTGAAACCTAGAATTGTTATTTATAATATTCATCCCCCAAAGTGTATTTTATACAATTAATTCCATTACTTGTATTTTTGTTCAATTAACATATTGAAATATTATGTTTTTCTCACTAATCAAATGCAACAATATTAATAATAAATTTAAAAACCAAAACATTGTATTTTTTAATTTTTAGAATTTTAAAGTCTTCTCAGGATAAATGCATTGTCAATAATCAGTTGAATTTAAATTTTTCAATTTTTTCAATTGTCCCCCTAACCATAATGCCATTTGAAATGATTTATATAATTTTTGCCCACAAACTTATTACTTAAGGAAAAACAAATACAATGGACTTGAATAAGAAGTTTCCCCACTCCTCTCTAGAGATATAAGAAGCTAAGGATTAATATTCATTATATTCATCCACTAAAGTGTATTTGATACAATTGAGTCCATTACTTGTATTTTTGTTTAATTAACATATTCAAATATTATGTTTTTCTTACTAATAAGATGTCATGACTTTAACAATAAATTTAAAAATCAAAACATTGGATTTGTCAAATTTTTAGAAATTTGAGTTCTTCTAGGGGTAAATCCATTGTCAATACTTAGTTAAATTTAAATTTTGCAATTTTCTTAATTGTCTCCTTTGCCTCAATGCAATTAGAAATGATTCACATAATTTTTGTCTTCAAATATATTACTTGGAGAAAAGCAAAAGCTATGGACTCGAATAAAATGTTTCCCCACTCCCTTCTAAAGATATATGCTTCACCCATCATTGAATCTAGAGATTATTATTCATAATATTCATCCACTAAAATGTATTTTATACTGTTGTGTCCATTTCTTGTATTTTTCTTCATTTAACATATTCAAATATTATGTTTTTCTCACCAATCAAATGCATCAACATTAACAATAAATTTAAAAATCAAAACGTTGCATTTTTTAAATTTTTAGGATTTTAAAATCTTTTAGGGATAAATGCATTGTCATTAATCAATTAATTTCAATTTTGCAATTTTTTCAATCATCTCCCTAGCCACAATGCAATTTGAAATGATTTATATACTTTTTGTCTACAAACTTATTACTTAAGGAAAAGCAAATGCAATGGACTCGAATAAGAAGTTTTCTTATACCCTTCTTGAGATTTATGCTTCACCCATCATAGAAACTGAGATTACTATTTATAATATTCATCAACTAAAGTGTATTTTATACAATTGTGTCCATTAGTTGTATTTTTCTTGATTTAACATATTCAAATAGTATGTTATTTTCACCAATCAAATCCAACATTATTAAAAAAAAATTTAAAAATCAAAATGTTGCATTTTTTCAATTTTTTGAATTTTAAAGTCTTTTAGGGATAAATGCATTGTCAATAATCATTTGAATTTAAATTTTGCAATCTATTCAATTGTCTCCCTAGCCACAATGCAATTTGAAATGATTTATATAATTTTTGTCTACAAACTTATTACTTAAGGAAAAGCAAATGCAATGGACCTGAATAAGAAGTTTCCTCACTCCCCTCTAGAGATATATGTTTCACCAATCATTAAAGTTAGAAAGTGTTATTCATAATATTCATCCACTAAAGTTTATTTTATACATTTGAGTCCATTACTTGTATTTTTGTTTAATTAACATACTCAAATATTATGTTTTTCTTACTAATCAAATGCGATAACATTAAAAATAAATTTAAAAATCAAAACATTGGATTTGTTCAATTTTTAGAATTTTGAAGTCTTCCAGGGATAAATGCATTATCAATAATTTGCAGAATTTAAATTTTGCAATTTGCTTAATTGTCTCCTTTGTCTTAATGCAATTTGAAATGATTTATATAATTTTTATCTTTAAAGATATTACTTAGGGAAAAGCAAAAGCAATGAACTCTAATAAGAATTTTTTCACTCGTCTCCTTAGCTATAATGCAATTTGAAATGATTTTTATAATTTTTGTCTTGAAAGATATTACTTGGGAAAAAGCAAAAGTAATGAACTCTAATAAGAATTTTTTCAAGCATCTCCTTAGCCACAATGCAATTTGAAATAATTTATATGATTTTTGTCAACAAACTTATTACTTAAGGAAAAGTAAATGCAATGGACTAGAATAAGAAGTTTCCCCACTCCCCTTTAGACATATATGCTTCACCCATCATTAAAGCTGGGATTGCTACTTATAATATTCATCTATTAAAGTGTATTTTATACAATTAAGTCAATTACTTGTATTTATGTTAAATTAACATATTCAAATATTATGTTTTTTTTACCAATCAAATGTGATGACTTTAATAATAAATTTAAAAATCAAAACATTGGATTTTTGCAATTTTTAGATTTCTTCCAAGATAAATGTATTGTCAATAATTTGTTGAATTTACATTTTGAAATTTTCTTAATTGTCTCCTTTGCCTTAATGCAATTTGAAATGATTTATATAACTTTTGTCTTCAAAGTTATTACTTGGGGAAAAGCAAAAGTAATGGACTATAATAAGATTTTTTTCAATCATCTCCCTAGGTACAATGCAATTTGAATTGATTTATATAATTTTTGTCTATAAACTTATTACTTAAGGAAAAACAAATGCAATGGACTTGAATAAGAAGTTTCCCCTCTCTCCTTTAGAGATATATGCTTCACCCATCATTGAAGCTAGGTATTGCTATTCATAATATTCATTCACTAAAGTGTATTTTATACAATTGAGTCCATTACTTGTATTTTTGTTTAATTCACATATTCAAATATTATGCTTTTCTTACCAATCAAATGCGATGGCTTTAACAATAAATTTAAAAATTAAAACATTGGAGTTTTTCAATTTTTAGATTTTTGAAGTCTTCTAGGGATAAATGTATTGTTAATAATTTGTTGAATTTAAATTTTACAATTTTCTTAATTGTCTCCTTTACCCCAATGCAATTTGAAATGATTTATATAGTTTTTGTCTTCAAAGATATTACTTTGGAGAAAAGCAAAAGCAATAGACTCTAATAAGAAGTTTCCCCACCACCTTCTAGAGATATATATGCTTGATATAACATTGAAACTTGGGATTAGTATTTATAATAGTTATCCCCTAAAGTGTATTTTGTATAATTGATTTTATTACTTGTATTTTTGTTCAATTAACATATTGAAATATTATATTTTTCAAACCAATCAAATGCAATGACATTAATAATAAAGTAAAAAGCAAAACATTGCATTTTCTGAATTTTTAGAAATTTAAGGTTTCTAGGGATAAATGCTTTGTCAATAATTAGTTGAATTTAAATTTTGCAATTTTCTTAATTGTCTCATTTGCCACAATGCAATTTGAAATGATTTATATAATTTTTGTCTTCAAACATATTACTTAGGGAAAAGCAAAAGCAAAGGATTCTAATAATAGGTTTCCTCACTCCCCTCCAAAGATATAAGCTTGACACAACATTGAAGCTACCAATTGCTATTTATAATATTCATCCACCAAAAGTGTATTTTATACAATTATGTCCATTACTTGTATTTTTCATGATTTAACATATCAAGTATTATGTTTTTCTCACTAATCAAATACAACAACATTAATAATAAATTTAAAAATCAATACATTGCATTTTTTCAATTTTTAGAAATTTAAAGTCTTCTTGGGATAAATGCATTGTCAATAATCAGTTGAATTTAAATTTGTCAATTTTTTTAATTGTTTCCCTAGCCACAATGCAATTTGAAATGATTTATATAATTTTTGTCTACAAACTTATTCCTTAAGAAAAAGCAAATGCAATGGACATTAATAAGAAGTTTCCCCATGCCCTTTAGAGATATATGATTTACACATCATTGAAGCTGGAGATTGCTATTTATCATATTCATTCATTAAACTATATTTTATACAATTGAGTCTGTTACTTGTATTTTTGTTTAATTAACATACTTAAATAGTATGTTTTTCTTACCAATCAAAGGTCATGGTTTTAACAATAAATTTAAAGATCAAAATATTGGAGTTTTTCAATTTTCAGAATTTTGGAGTCTTCTAGGGATAAATGCATTGTCGATAATTAGTTGAATGTAAATTTTGATATTTTCTTCATTGTCTCCTTTTCCTCAATGCAATTTGAAAAGATTTATATAATTTTTGTCTTCAAACATATTACTTGAGAAAAAGCAAAAGTAATGGATTCTAATAAGAAGTTCTCGCACTCCCCTCCAGAGATATATGCTTGACATAACCTTGAAACTTCTGATTGTTATTTATAATATTCATCCACTAAAGTGTATTTTATATAATTGAGTCCATTACTTGTACTTTTGTTTAATTAACATATTCAAATATTATATTTTTCTTACCAATCAAATGTCATGGCATTAACAATAAATTTAAACTTCAAAATATTGGATTTTTTCAATTTTAGAATTTTAAAGTCTTCTAGGTATAAATGCATTGTCAGTAATTAGTTGAATTTAAAATTTGCAATTTTCTTAATTGTCTCTTTTGCTACAAAGTAATATGAAATGATTTATATAATTTTTGTTTTCAAACAAATTACTTACGGAAAAGCAAAACATATGGACTCTTAGAACAAATTTCCTGTCTCACCTCTAGAGATATATGCTTGACACACCATTGAAACTTCTGGTTGGTATTTATAATATTCATCCACTAAAGTGTATATTATACAATTAAGTCCATTACTTGTATTTTTGTTTAATTAACATATTTAAATTTTATGTGTTTCTTACCAATCAAATGTCATGATATTAACAATAAATCTAAAAATCAAACCATTGGATTTTTTCAATTTTTAGAAATTTGAAGTCTTCTAGGGATAAAAGTATTGTCAATAATTAGTTGAATATTGTTGCAATATAATTTGAAATGATTTATATAATTTTTGTCTTCAAACATATTACTTAGGGAAAAGCAAAACATATGGATTATAATAACAAGTTTCCCCACTCCCATTTAAAGATATATGCTTGACACACCATTGAAACTTCCAGTAGCTATTTACAATATTCATCCACTAAAGTGTATTTTATACAATTTTGTCGTTTAGTTGTATTTTTCTTGATTTAACATATGAAGTTCCCAACTTCACCCTAGGATCTACTAGTTTGTGATACTGAGAGGGGGGTGAATCAGTATCACCACAATTCGCAATTCGCAAGTAAGTGAACAACTTCAGTCTCTTCTTAAAAGCAAACTCTTTCTCAAATTTGACTAAGGTAGATCTATTGCTACCTACTAATCATAATAATCCCCAAAGTCACCTTTCAGACACCTTGCCTAATAGACAATTCGGATGTCCTTATTTATGTCTTCGTTAGGTTATGGGTTGGCTGATACTTTAACTACGTTCACAACTCAATTCAAAACACAGAACGTAAAGCAAATTAAGAACACATGAGATTTACGTGGTTCTGTCAACGTGACATACATCCACGGTGGTAGGGGCTCTCCCTTACTGAGACTATCCATTATACTTGAGAATTCCAGTTACAATGGATGTCTTAATCTTCTGCTCCTTTTACTATTACAATTACTAAGCAAGTACAATACAAATAGTGTCACTTAGAAGTTCACCTCAACACTCTTTAACCTCTCTTGAAGAAATTTGGAAATATGTTGAGTTCTTTCCGATGCTTCGCAGAATTCCTTCTCTAGGTTGTCTCACACAGCTCTTGCTTTCATTGTCTCACGGTCTCACCCGTCTCCTATTTCACGGTCTTATTGTTTCACGGCCTGTCCTCATGCTTCTAGTCTGTCACATCGTTGCACATTCTAGTCTCACGTCGTCTCCTGACATACACCCATGCTTCTGGTTTGCCATTTCACGTCTCTTGGCTTGTCTCACGCTACTGGTTTTTCTGGTTCACGTCTTTCGGCCTGCCTCACGCTTCTGGTCTGCTGTCTTCTCTTTTGGGTGGTCTCATGGATACCAGGTCTGTTGTCTTCTCTTTCGGGTGGTCTCACGGATACCAAATCTACTGTCTTCTCTTCCGGATGGTCTCACGGATACCAGGTCTGCTGTCTTCTCTTCTGGGTGGTCTCACGGATACCAGGTCTGCTGTCTTCTCTTCCGGGTGGTCTGTTTCTTATTTGTCCTCTTGCTGGTTGTGTGTTTCTGATTTGTTTTTCTCTTCCTTTTGGCTGGTTGTTGTAGGGTTGCTGTTTATTCAATTGTGTTGGCCTTAACCAGTTTTGTCTTCCAAGGCCTTTTTATACTTTCTTCCATGAAACCCTAATAGGGCTTACGTGGCAAATTTATATTATTGCCCGTACGCGGCGGATTTACTTTTCTGCCCTTCCATGTGGCTTTACTTTCTTGCACACTTAACCCTAGTTGACAACAATTATGACCCATACAAGGCTGTGGGAACAACAATCTGCCCCTTTGTAATTGTTGGCAATACTCATAACAAAAGCCATTATGCAGCAATCCTTCATAATCTTCTTAGAGTAATAATCCAGAAGCAGATGGATTACAACTCCCCCTAAATATGCACTCCCCCTTCCTTAACAGCTCCCCCTGCACTGTTGCCTCTCTCCCCCTTTGCCAACCAATTACAAATCTGAAAAACTCGCAAAGTAGAGATGGAGGATTCACTTGATTTTCAGGCTTGAGGAGGCATTCACATAGACAGACTCATTCTATGCTTTTCAAATAGCTCTATGGACAGAGATTTAGTTAGATCTTGTGTAGCCTCTTCAATAGATTTAGGTTCAACTTGTGAGAGTAAAGCAGTAGCTCCCATAATTTTTCTTCTTGTTGTAACTCCTGTTGATGGGTCACCTATGATCTGATTTTCTTGATGAGCACTAGTCCACATTTTCCTTGGCTTTCTTTCTTGCACAGTCTTAGTTGCAAGAGGATCTCTTTCTTCATCAATCACATACAAATTTCCAAATGTTCTCTTCCCGACTACAACAATATTGCCTTCTTTACTCTTTACCTAGCAACCTATTTTTGTGAATATTACCTTATGGTCTTCATTACATAGTTTGTTGACAGATGCTAGATTATATCTAAGTCCTTCAATGTGCATAACATCTTTCAGCTTTCCTCTTCCAATGTTTATTGACCCCTGACCATTGATGTTCCTGACCATTGATGTTGAGTGAATCATCATTGTCAAACTTGACTCTACCTTCTCTTGACTTGTTTAGTTTTGACAATTTACTCTTGTCTCCCGTCATGTGTAAAGTGCATCCACTATCAAGGATCCACTGCTTATCCTTGTAGTTAGCTTTGAGTGCAATTTTAGCTATATTAGCCACCTCCCTTTTAGCTTTATATTCCTTCTTTTGAACTGGCTGGAAGATAACTTTCTCCTTTTTCTTAGCTTTGACTACATTGCTTGTTTTCACAGTGCCATTGAGTGCCTTCTCTTGCTCAGGGAGAAGTGTCATACATCTCTTGGCATTATGGCCATCCTGCCCGCACCTTTCACACTGTTCCAAGTCAGCCAATACAGCAAACTTATTCTTTGAAACCACTGCTTTGGGCTTCCAACAACACTCCTTGTTAGTGTGTCCTTGCTTTTTACAGTATGTGCAAGAACTCACGATAGGTGTTCTCCTCTGAATTTTGTATTGTCTCCCCCTGTATGCAGCATTGTATCTTCTAAAGTTGGAGACATATACTGGCCTTCTCCACCAGCAGTTACTTGCCTTATGACCCCAAACTCCACAATAAAGACAGTGACCTTGAAACTGCCTCTTCTTGGGTCTAATCACAGCTTGTTTTCTTTTGTTCATTACTTGCTGTGTAGGCAAGGTGGCTGGCTTCTTTGCTTGTGTGGCTTTCATTTCAGCCACCTTCTTTTCCTTCTTCTGTTCAGCCGTAGCCCTTTACTGGCTGACCTTCTTTTCTTCATTTTTGTTTGCCACCCTAGGTTGCTTCTTCAAATCCTCTTTATTCTCAGCTATCTTCTCCTGAGTCACAACCTTCTCTTTCAACTTCTGTGGCACATTCTTATTATCTTTAAGCAATGTAGCCTCAAATTGCTGCACTTTCTCTTCATTCTTCTTTTCTCTTGCAAAACTTGTTTCTCCTATCATTTCAAGCTTCGCACGTTCTCTTCACTCCTTTTGAGTTGTTGCTGAAGTCTCAGCAACTCTTTCTCCATTCCTTCAAATTTTGAAGTCCTTGAGCCAAGCTCCATTGTAAGGTCTTCACATATTTTGATTTGTTCTTCAAATCTTCTCTTCAAGTCAATATGTTCAGCCCTTATTTCATCCTTTTGACTTTCAGCTTCCTCAGACTTTGCTTCAATTTGTTTTATATGGGCCTCCAACCTTCTTATAGTTCTACCCCTTCTGATTATCTCCTTTGAAGCTGCTTCTAACTCAGCTTCAAGATCTGGTTCTTCTTCATCAACCTCTTCTTCCTCTTTAAAGGTTGAGCTACCACCTTGAGCTGATGTCATAAAGGCATGCTCATCTGATGATTCTTCATCTTCCTCCTCATCAGCTTCTTTTATCTAACTCACATAACTCTTGAATGAGCCTCTCTTCTTCTTCTGTGGGTTGGCAGTCTTCTTGCTGGACTTCTTTGATTTGAATGATGGTCTTCTCCATTTTGAATTCGGCTCATCATCACCATCCTCATCTTCATCATCAAGTTTCACTTTGCACTGAGAAGCAAAGTGTCCAGTCTGCCCACACCCATAATATCTCAAGGACAACTGTCCTTTTCCCTTCTTAGACCCCTTTTTGAACTTCCTTGGGAAGTATGCCAACACTTCACCTTCACTTTCTTCCTGATCATCATTGTCATCCTCACTGGATAATTCTTCCTCTTCTTTTATCTTTAAGTGTTTCATAGTTTTGAAATTTTCCTCCTTTGATACCTTCGATGTTGAGGAGCTCTCCGTTGACTTTATTCTCATCTCATATGCAATGAGATTGCATTGGAGATCATGTAGAGACATAGAATTGAGATCTCTACTCTCCTCTATGGCTACCACCTTTAAGGCAAACCTCTCAGGCAGAATTCTCATAATTTTCTTCACAATAGATGAGTCCTTCTTGTTCTTCCTATGACTTCTAAGATCGTTTATAGCATCGATAACCCTGGTGAAGAACTCTTGGACTGTCTCATTTTTCTGCATTCTGAGAGATTCATATATCTCCTTGAAAACTTGAAGCTTGGCCTCCTTCATTTTGTCATCACCTTCATAGACTTTCTGCAATCTGTCCCATATCTCCTTGGCAGATTTGCAGTCCATAACTTTAGCATATTCAGCATCTGCAATGCTGAAATGATGACGTTCGAGGCCTTCCCATTTATCTCAAACTGTCTTAATTCCTCTGGGGTTGGATCTTTACCTTCTTCTGGAGGTTCAAAACCCTCTTGTACAGATTTCACCATGTTCATGCCCATGGTTGCAAATACCATCTGCATTCTCGCTCTCCACATATGGTAGTTGGTTCCGTTGAAGATTGGAACCTTCTTGCTGTAAGTAGTGCTGGTGCTGGTACTGGCGTCCATTTCTCAGTATGCTGAACAAGTTAAAACTTCTGGAGCTCTTCAAACTAGTACACCAAGCTGTTAAGCTTTATCCTGGTGAACCTATGCTCTGATACCAATTGAAGTTCCCAACTTCACCCTAGGATCTACTAGTTTGTGATATTGAGAAGAGGGGTGAATTAGTATCACCACAATTCGCAATTTACAGGTAAGTGAACAACTTTAGTCTCTTTTTAAAAGCGAACTCTTTCTCAAATTCGACTAAGGTAAATCTATTACTACCTACTAATCATAATAGTCCCCAAAGTCACCTTTCAGACACCTTGCCTAATAGACAATTTGGATGTTCTTGTTTAGGTCTTCGTTAGGTTATGGGTTGACTGATACTTTAGCTATTTTCACAACTCAATTCAAAACACAGAACGTAAAGCAAATTAAGGACACACGAGATTTACGTGGTTCCATCAATGTGATGTACATCCACGGTGGTAGGGGCTCTCTCTTACTAAGACTATCCACTATATTTGAGAATTCCAGTTACAATGGATGTCTTAATCTTCTGCTCCTTTCACTATTACAATTACTAAGCAAGTACAATACAAAGAGTGTCACTTACTATGTCTACCCTTCTTCTAACTTGTCTTGCCTCTGATGAATTGAAAGGCTGCTTCACTGCCGCTTAGAAGTTCACCGCAATGCTCTTTAACCTCTCTTGAAGAAATCTAGAAATAAGTTGAGTTCCTTTTTATGCTTTGTCGAATTCCTTCTCTAGGTTGTCTCACACGGCTCTTGCTTTCACCATCTCACGGTCTCACCCGTCTTCTATTTCACGGTCTTACTGTTTCACAGCCTGTCCTCACACTTCTGGTCTGTCATGCCATTGCACGTTCTGGTCTGACGCCATCTCCTACCATACACCCACGCTTCTGGTCTGCTGTTTTACGTCTCTTGGCTTGCTTCACGCTACTAGTTTTTCTGGTTCACGTCTTTTGGCCTGCCTCACGCTTCTGGTCTACTGTCTTCTCTTCCGGGTGGTCTCATGGATACCAGGTCTGCTGTCTTCTCTTCTGGGTGGTCTCACGGATACCAGGTCTGCTATCTTCTCTTCCGGGTGGTCTCATGGATACCAGGTCTGCTGTCTTCTCTTATGGGTGGCCTGTTTCTTATTTCTCCTCTTGCTGGTTGTGTGTTTCTGGTTTGCTTGCAGGAGGCATTTCTGATTTGCTTTTCTCTTCCTTTTGGCTGGTTGTTGTAGGGTTGCCATTTATTCAATTGTGTTGGCCTTAACCAATTTTGTCTTCCAAGGCCTTTATATACTCTCTTCCACGAAACCCTAATAGGGCTTACGTTTCGTGGTGGATTTAAGTTCTTGCTCTTACGCGGCGAATTTACTTTTTTGCCCTTCCATGTGGCTTTACTATCTTGCACACTTAACCCTAGTTGACAACAATTACAACCCATACAAGGCTGTGGAAACAACAACATATTCAAATATTATGTTATTTTCACCAATCAAATGCAACAACATTAATAATAAATTTAAAAATCAAGATGTTGCATTTTTCCAATTTTTTGAATTTTAAAGTCTTTTAAGGATAAATGCATTGTCAATAATTAGTTGAATTTAAATTTTGCAATCTCATCAGTCGTCTCCCCAGCCACAATGCAATTTAAAATGGGTTATATAATTTTTGTCTACAAACTTATTACTTAAGGAAAAACAAATACAATGGATTTGAATAAGAAGTTTTCTCACTCCCTTCTAAAGATATATACTTCATCCATCATTGAAGCTAGAGATTGTTATTCATAATATTTATCTACTAAAGTGTATTTTATACATTTGAGTCTATTACTTGTATTTTTGTTTAATTAACATATTCAAATATTATGTTTTTCTTATCTATCAAATGCAATAACGTTAATAATAAATTTAAAAATCAAAATGTTGGATTTTTTTTAAATTTTTAGAATTTTGAAGTCTTCCAGGGATAAATGCATTATAAATAATTTGCAAAATTTAAATTTTGCAATTTTCTTAATTGTCTACTTTGTATCAATGCAATTTAAAGTGATTTATATAATTTTTTTCTTTAAAGATATTACATGGGGAAAAGCAAAAGCAATGGATTTTAATAAGAATTTTTTCAATCGTCTCCTTAGCCTTAATGAAATTTGAAATGATTGATATCATTTTTGTCTTCAAAGATATTACTTGCGGAAAAGCAAAAACAATAGACTTTAATAAAAATTTTTTCTATGTCTCCCTTGCCACAATGCAATTTGAAACAATTTATATGATTTTCATCTAAAAACTTATTACTTAAGGAAAAGAAAATGCAATGGATTTAAATAAAAAGTTTTCCCACGCCTCTTTAGAGATATATATGCTTTACCCATCATTGAAGCTAAGATTGCTATTTATAATATTCATCAACTAAAGTGTATTTTATACAATCAAGTCCATTACTTGTATTTTTGTTAAATTAACATATTCAGATATTATTTTTTTCTTATCAATCAAATGCCATTACATTAACAATAAATTTAAAAATGAAAACATTGGATTTTTTCAATTTTTAGAATTTTGAAATCTTTTAAGGATAAATGCATTGTCAATAATTAGTTGAATTGAAAATTTGCAATTTTCTTAATTGTCTCTTTTGCTACAAAGCAATATGAAATGATTTATATAATCTTAGTTTTCAAACATATTACATAGGAAAAAGCAAAACATATGGACTTTTAGAACAAGTTTCCCTACTCACATCTAGAGATATATGCTTTGATAGACCATTGAAGCTTTTAGTTGCTATTTATAATATTCATCTAAAAAAGTGTATTTTATACAATTATATTCATTACTTGTATTTTTCTAGATTTAACATATTTAAATATTATGTTTTTTTCACAAATCACATGCGACAACATTAATAATAAATTTCAAAATCAATACATTACATTTTTTTAATTTTTAGAATTTAAAAGTCTTCTAAGGATAAATGCATTGTGAATAATTAGTTAAATTTAAATTTTAAAATCTTATAAGGATAAATGGATTGCCAATAATTAGTTGAATTTTGAATTTTGTAATTTTTTTTAATTTTCTCCCTAGCCACAATGTAATTTGAAATGATTTATAAAAATTTTGTGAACAAACTTATTACCTAAGAAAAAACAAATGCAATGTACTCTAATAAAAAGTTTCTCATGCCCCTCTAGAGATATATGCTTTACCCATCATTGACACTTGGATTGTAATTTATAATATTCATCAACTAAAGTGTATTTTATATAATTAAGACTGTTATTTGTATTTTTGTTTAATTAACATACTCAAATATTATATTTTTCTTATGAATCAAATGTCATGGCCTGAAGAATAAATTTAAAAATCAAACTATTCAACTTTTTCAATTTTTAGAATTTTGAAGTCTTCTAAGGGTAAATACATTGTCAATAATTAGTTGAATTTAAATTTTACAATTTTTTTCATTGTCTCCTTTGCCTTAATTCAATTTCAAATCATTTATATAATTTTTGCCTTCAAACATATTACTTAAGAAAAAGCAAACGAAATGGACTCTAATAAAAAGTTTCCCTACTCCCTCTAAAGATATATGCTTGACAAACCAATGAAACTTTTGATTGCTACTTATAACATTCATCTACTAAAGTGTATTTTATATAATTGTGTCCATTACTTGTATCTTTCTTCATTTAATATATTCAAATATTATGTTTTTCTCACCAATCAAATTCAGCAACATTAACACTAAATTTAAAAATCCAAATATTGCATTTGTTTTTCAATTTTTTGAATTTTAAAGTGTTTTAGGGATAAATGCATTGTGAATAATCAGTTAAATTTAAAATTTGCAATTTTTTCAATCGTCTCCCTAGCCACAACGCAATTTGAAATGATTTATATAATTTTTGTCTAGAAACTTATTACTTAAGGAAAAGCAAATGCAATGGACTTGAATAAGAAGTTTCTCCACGCCCCTCTAGAGATATATACTTCACCCATCATTAAAGCTGAGATTGCTATTTATAATATTCATCTACTAAAGTATATTTTATACAATTGAGTCCATTACTTGTATTTTTATTTAATTAACATATTCAAAGATTATATGTTTCTTACCAATCAAATGCCATTACATTAATAATAAATTGAAAAATCAAAACATTAGATTTTTTCAATTTTTAGAATTTTGAAGTATTCTAAGGATAAATACATTGTCAGTAATTATTTCAATTGAAACTTTGCATTTTTCTTAATTGTTGCTTTTGCTACAATACAATATGAAATGATTTATATAATCTTTGTCTCTAAACGTATTACTTAGGGAAAAGCAAATTCTATGGACTCGAATAACAAGTTTCCCCACTCCCCTATAGAGATATATGTTTCACCTATCATTGAAGATAGGGATTGGTATTCATAATATTCATCCAATAAAGTATATTTTATACAATTGAGTCCATTACCTATATTTTTGTTTAATTAACAGATTCAAATATTATATTTTTCTTACCAATCAAATGTGATGACTTAATAATAAATTTAAAAATCAAAACATTTGATTTTTTTAATTTTTAGAATTTTAATTTTTCTAGGGACAAATGCATTATTAGTAATTAGTTGAATTTAAATTTTGTAATTTTCTTAATTGTCTCTTTTGCTACAATGCAATATGAAATGATTTATATAATTTTTGTCTTCAAACATATTACTTAAGGAAAAGAAAAACATATGGACTCTAAAAACAAGTTTTCCCACTCCCCTTTAAAGATATATGCTTGACACACTAGTGAAGCTTCCAGTTGCTATTTATAATATCCATCTACTAAAATGTATTTTATACAATTGTATCCATTACTAATATTTTTCTTAATTTAACATATTCAAATATGATGTTTTTCTCACCAATCAAATGCAACAACATTAATAATAAATTTAAAAATCAAAATATTGCATTTCTAGGACTAAATGCATTGTCAATAATTTGTTGAATTTAAATTTTGCAATTTTTTAATTGGCTCTCTAGCCATAATGCAATTTGAAATGATTTATATAAAATTTGTCTACAAACTTATTACTTACGAATAAGCAAATGCAATGGAATTCAATAAGAAGTTCCCCCACGCTCCTTTTGAGATATATGCTTTACCCATTATTGAAGTGAAGGATTGCTATTTATAATATTCAACCATTAAAGAGTATTTTATACAATTGAGTCTATTACATGTATTTTTGTTGATTTAACATATTCAAATATTATATTTTTCTCATCAATCAAATGCAACAATATTAATAATAAATTTAAAAATCAAAACATTGCATTTTTTCAATTTTTTGTATTTTAAAGTCTTTTAAGGATAAATACATTGTCAATAATCAGTTGAATTTAAATTTTGCAATTTTTTCAATCGTCTCCTTAGCCATAATGCAATTTGAAATGATTTATATAATTTTTGTTTACAAACTTATTACTTAAGGAAAAGCAAATGCTATCGACTCAAATAAGAAGTTTCCCCACTCCCCTTTAGAGATATATTCTTCACCCATCATTAAAGCTAAGGATTGCTATTCATAATATTCATCCACTAAAGTGCATTTTATACAATTGAGTTCATTATTTGTATTTTTGCTTAATTAACATATTTAAATATTATGTTTTTCCTACTCCTCTCTAGAGATATATGCTTGATACACCATTGAGGCTTCTAGTTGTTATTTATAATATTGATCCATTAAAGAATATTTTATATAATTGAGTCCATTACATGTATTTTTCTTGATTTAACATATTCAAATATTATGTTTTTCTCAGCAATCAAATGCAATAATATTAACAATAAATTTAAAAATCAAAACATTGTGTTTTTTCAATTTTTTTATTTTAAAGTTTTCTAGGGATAAATGCATTGTCAATAATCAGTTGAATTTAAATTTTGCAATTTTTTCAATCATCTCCCTAGCCATAATGCAATTTGAAATAATTTATATAATTTTTGTTTACAAACTTATTACCTAAGGAAAAGTAAGTGCAATGGACTTGAATAAGAAGTTTCCCTACTCCCCTTTAGAGATATATGCTTCACCTATCATTGAATCTAGGGATTGTTATTCATAATATTTATCCACTAAAGTATATTTTATACAATTGTGTCCATTACATGTATTTTTCTTGACTCAACATATTCAAATATTATGTTTTTCTCACCAATCAAATACAACAACATTAACAATAAATTTAAAAATCAATAATTGCAATTTTTCAATTTTTAGAATTTTAAAATGTTCTAGGGATAAATGGATTGTCAATAATAAGTTGAATTTAAATTTTGCAATTTTTTTAATTGTCTCCCTAGCCATAATACAATTTGAAATGATTTATATAAATTTTGTCTACAAACTTATTACTTAAGAAAAAGCAAATGCAATGAACTCTAATAAGAAGTTTCCCCACTCCACTCTAGAGATATATGCTTCACCCATCATTGAAGTTGGGGATTGCTATTTATAATATTCATCTACTAAAGTGTTTTTTTATACAATTGAGTCTATTATTTGTATTTTTGTCTAATTAACATATTTAAATATTATGTTTTTCTTACCAATCAAATGTGATGACTTTAATAATAAATTTAAAAATCAAAACATTGGGCTTTTTTAATTTTTAGAATTTTGAAGTCTTTCAAGGATAAATGCCTTGTCAATAATTTGTTGAATTTAAAATTGACAATTTTCTTAATTGTCTCCTTTGCCTCAATGCAATTTGGAATGATTTATATAATTTTTTTTCTTCTAATATATTACTTGAGAAAAAGCAAAAGTAATGGACTTTTGTAAGAAGTTTCCCCACTCCCTTCTAGAGGTATATGCTTGACACAACATTAAAACTTGAGATTGGTATTTATAATATTCATCCCCTAAAGTGTATTTCATACAATTGATTCCATTACTTGTATTTTTGTTCAATCAACATATTGAAATAATAATTTTTTCACACAAATTAAATGCAATGACATTAATAATAAAGTAAAAAGCAAAACATTGTATTTTCTGAATTTTTAGAATTTTAAGGTTTTTAGGGATAAATGCTTTATAATTAGTTGAATATAAAGTTTGAAATTTTTTTAATTGTCTCATTTGTCATAATGCAATTTGAAATGATTTATATAATTTTTGTTTGCAAACATATTACTGAGGGAAAAGCAAAAGCAATAGACTTTAATAGCAAGTTTCCCCACTCCCCTCTAGAGATCTATGCTTGACACACCATTGAAGCTTTCAGTTGCTATTTATAATATTCATCCACTAAAGTGTATTTTATACAATTGTGTCCATTACTTGTATTTTTCTTGATTTAACATATTCAAATATTATGTTTTTCTCAACAATCAAATGCAACAACATTAATAATAAATTTTAAAATCAATACATTGCATTTTTTCACTTTTTAGAATTTTAAAGTTTTTTGGGGATAAATGCATCTTAATAATCAGTTGAATTTAAATTTTGTAATTTTTTCAACCGTCTCCTTAGCCACAACACAATTTGAAATAATTTATATAAATTTTGTCTACAAACTTATTACTTAAGAAAAAGCAGATACAATGGACTCTAATAAGATGTTTCCCCACTCCCCTATAGAGATATATGCTTCACCCATCCTTGAAGTTAGGGATTGCTATTTATAATATTGATCCATTAAATTTTATTTTATACAATTGAGTCCTTGTATTTTTGTTTGATGAACATATTTAAATATTATATTTTTCTCACCAATCAAATGCAACAATATTAATAATAAATTTGAAAATCAATACATTGCATTTTTTCAATTTTTAGAACTTAAAAGTCTTTTAAGGATAAATGCATTACGAATAATCAATTAAATTTAAATTTTGAAATCTTTTAGAGATAAATGGATTGTTAATAATTAGTTAAATTTTGAATTTTGCAATTTTTTTAATTTTATCCCTAGCCACAATGTAATTTAAAATGATTTATAAAAATTTTGTGAACAAACTTATTA
>JAHOYR010005678.1:0-14207 GCA_023213295.1 Bruguiera hainesii | reverse complement strand
CCCAATACTGGAGGGAAAAAAACTTGTGGGATGCAAATGGGTGTTCTCTATAAAATACAGGGCAGATGGGTCACTCGATCGGTATAAGGTGAGACTTGTGGTGAAAGGTTTTACCCAAACATATGGCATAGACTACTCTGAAACCTTCTCACCAGTGGCAAAACTAAATACCATTAGAGTTTTGCTATCTCTTGCAACAAATTTGAACTGGCCACTTCATCAACTCGATGTGAAGAATGCTTTCCTTCATGCAAATCTTGAGGAGGGGTTATATATGGATATTTCACCAGGATATACAGGATCAACTGGGAACAAAATTGTTTGTAAATTGGAGAAGGCATTGAATGGACTAAAACAGTCACCGCAAGCATGGAATATGTAATGAGTCGAGTTGGAATGCAACAAAATGTAATAAGAGGCATTGAAGAAGAATAACTAAAGAAAAATCTCCAATTTTGATAAACAAACCTGATTTAAAGCCCAAAGCTCTCATAGCAGCCAATGTTAAACACAGAGAATGCAATGAAACTCATAATAAAAAGAAGGAATTGAAGACCCTAGGAAACATAATTGAGGTTTAACAAAAGAAAAACCTTGGCCCAATGCTCAAAGGAATAAGAACTTAAGGTATAATCTTATAACTAGTGTTCAAAGCCTTATGAGCCAATCATGAAAGGAAGTATATTGGGTTTACAATCTAGAGAGAAGAGATTTTGTAGTAATGAGGTGAGTTGGAATGGAACAAAACGTAATAAAAGGCAGCTAAGAAGAGAAACTAGAGAAGAATTAGAGAAAAAACTCCAATTTTGATAAGCAAATTTGATTTAAAGCCCAAAGCTCTCATTGCACCCAATGTTAAACACAAAGAATTTAATAAAACTCATAATGGAAAGAAGGAATTGAAGACCCCAGGAAACATAATTGAGGTTTAACAAAAGAAAAACCATGGCCTAATGCTCAAAGGAAGAAGAATATAATGTATAATCCTATAACCAGTGTTCAAAGCATTATGATCCAATGGTGAAAGGAAGGATATTGGCATTGCAATCTATTAAGAAGAGATTTGGTAGTAATGAGGCAAGTTGGAAAGCTACAAAACATAATAAGAGGCACCAAAGAAGAAAAGCTGGAGAAAAAACTCCAATTTTGATAAGCAAACCTGATTTGAAGCCCAAAGCTCTCATAGCACCCAATGTTAAACACAAAAAATGCAATGAAACTCACAATGAAAAGAAGGAATTGAAGATCCTAGGAAACATAATTATGGTTTAACAAAAGAAAAACTGAGGCCTAATGCTCAAAGGAACAATAACTTAAGGTATAATTTGATAACCAGTCTTCAAACCATCATGAACCAAGAGTGAAAGGAAGGATATTGGCTTTACAATTTGGAGATAAGAGATTTTGTAGTAATGAGGTGAGTTGGAATGCAACAAAATGTAATATGAGGCAACTAAGAAGAAAAACTAGAGAAAAAACTCCAATTTGGATAAGTAATCCTGATTTAAAGCCCAAAGCTCTCATAGCACCCAATGTTAAACACAAAGAATGCAATGAAACTCACAATGAAAAGAAGGAATTCAAGACCCCAAGAAACATAATTGAGGTTTAAGAAAAGAAAAACCTTGGCCCAATGCTCAAAGGAACAAGAACCTAAGGTATAGTCCTATAACCAATGTTCAAGACATCATAAACTAATGGTGAAAGGAAGGATATTGGCATTGCAATCTAAGGAGAAGAGATATGGTAGTAATGAGGTGAGTCGGAATGCAACAAAACGTAATAAGAGGCAGCTAAGAAGGAAAACTAGAGAAAAAACTATAATTTTGATAAGTAAAGTAGATTTAAAGCCCAAAGCTTTCTCAACACCTAATGCTAAACACAGAAAATGCAATGAAACTCACAAAGAAATGAAGGAATTGGAGACCCCAGGAAACATAATTTAGGTTTAACAGAAGAAAAACCTTGGCCTAATGCTTAACAAAACAAGAACCTAAGGTATAATCCTATAACCAGCGTTTAAAGTATCATGAACAATAGTGAAAGGAAATAAATTGGCTTTACAAACTAGAGAGAAGAGATTTTGTAGTAATGAGGTGAGTTGGAATGTGACAAAAGGTAATAAAAGGTAGATAAGAAGATAATCTAGAGAAAAAACTCCAATTTTGATAAGCAAACTTGATTTAAAGCCCAAAGCTCTCATAGCACCCAATGTTAAACACAAAGAATGAAATAAAGCTAACAATGAAAAGAAGGAATTCAAGACCCCTTGAAACATAATTGAGGTTTAACAAAAGAAAAACCTTGGCCCAATGCTCAAAGGAACAAGAACTTAAGGTATAGTCTTATAACCAATGTTCAACACATCATGAACCAATGGTGAAAGGAAGGATATAGGCATTGCAATCTAGGGAGAAGAGATTTGGTAGTTATGAGGCGAGTTAGAATGCAACAAAACATAATAAGTGGCACCTACAAGGAAAAACTAGAGAAAAAACTATAATTTTGATAAGTAAACTAGATTTAAAGCCCAAAGCTCTCATTGCATCCAATGTTAAACACAGAGAGAATGCAATGAAACTCACAAAGAAATGAAGGAATTGAAGACCCCAAGAAACATTATTGAGGTTTAACAAAAGAAAACCTTGGCCCAGTGCTCAGAGGAAAAAGAACTTAAGGTAGAATCCTATAACCAGTGTTCAATGTTATGCGGAAAACTCCAAAAGGAAGTGGCTTAGGGACCCAACGCACATAAGGAATCAAAGAACAACTAGGAAAGATAAATCAGAGTTTAATAACACAAACTCTAGACCCAATGTTCGAAGGAACGTGAGTTTAGGGTATTAAAGAAGGATATCGATGCCACGCTCCATAAAAGAAAGAAATTGGGAGTGATAAGTCAATTGAAATGCCACAAGAAGAAATACCTCTTGATAAGTTTGTTATTTCTTAAAAGAACAGAGGAAGAAAAACTCTTACCTTTTATTTTACTCAAAGTTGTCTGATCTATTGTCCTATTTATAGGCTAAGATAGCAATTTTAAAGAGGCACAAATTCTTACTTAGGACAATTCCTTACTTAGGAGGAATTCCTATCTAGGGACAAATTCTTACACAAAAAATAAATTCCTAATTTGGAGTGACTGCTATTACTTAGTCCTAACTCTTTAAATACTCCAATGATATTAGTAAGGCTTGGACTCTCTTCCAAGCTTGAATTCACACCATTTGAAACTTGGTTGCCCTAAATGTCCTTAATCAGCCCATTTAGATACTCTTTCACCTTTCTGGCTCTAGCTCGTGTTATTGGACCTCTTGGAATGTGCAATAGACCTCTTGCATCAATTGAAACTCTAGCTTGTGTTATTGGGTCTTTTGGAATGTGCAATGGACCTCCCATATCCATTGAAGCCTTCCACCCATCATCTCTACCATTCTCATCATTTCCCCTTTCCTCGAAAGGATTCATCCTTAAAGCATCACCTTGTTTATACTTGATGATGTAAGGAAAGGTCTGAATGAATTTGATCCACTTGGCATGTCTTTTGTTCAACTTTCCTTGTACAAGTAAGATAGGAACTACATAATGACTCATGCTTTCCCTTATATATGCTTTCAAAATAAGTTCTTCAACCTACCTTTTAAGCTCCTTTGTCTCCTCAGGATTACTATTATATGTTGGCTAGTTTGGGATGGATGCACCAAGGGTGAAATCAATTTGATGCTCAATTCCTCTCTTGGGTGGCAATCCACTTGGGCCATTGTCATGGAATACACCTTTAAATTCCTGCAATAGAACAACAACAACACTAGGCAAAGATGGGTCAAACTTGTTAGTGTTAAAATAAGCCTTTTTATACAAAAGTATGATCATAGGTTAAGTTATAAACCTATAGCCACTTTTCAAAGCATTATGAACCAAAGGTGAAAGGAAGGATATTGGCATTACAATCTAGGAACAAGAAAGTAGGTAGAAATGAGCAGGGTTAGAATGCAACAAAACGTAATAAAAGGCAGCTAAGAAAAAGGACTAGAGAAAACACTCCAATTTTGATAAGCAAACCTGATTAAAGGCCAAAAGCACTCATAGCACCTAATGTTGAACACAAATAATGCTATCAAAGCCACAATCAAAAGATGCAATTAAAGACCCCAAAAAACATAAATCATGTTTAACAAAAGTAAAACCTTGACCTAATGCTCAAAGGAACAAGAACATTCGGTATAATCCTATGTCTACAGTTCGAAGCATCATCAACTAATGTGAACGGAAGGATATTGGCATTACAATTTAAAAAGAAGAGATTTGATACTGATGAGCTTAGTTGGAATGCAACAAAATGTAATAAGAAGAAGCTAAGAAGAACAACTAGAGAAAAAACTCCAATTTTGATAAGCAAACCTGATTTAAAGCCCAAAACTCTTATACCACCGAATGTTAAGCACAAAGAATGCAAAGAATCCCACAATCAAAAGAAGGAATTGAAGACCCCAAGAAGCATAATTGAGGTTTAACAAAAGCAAAACCTTGGCCTAAGGCTTAAAGGAACAAGAACTTATGGTATAATCCTATAGCCATATTTCAAAGCATTATGAATGAAAGGTGAAAGGAAGGATATTGGCATTAAAATATTGAAAGAAGAGATTTGGTAGTAATGAGCAGAGTTGAAATGCAACAAAACGTAATAAGAGGCCGCATTACCCTATCATAAATAAATAAATTTTAGCTATTGTGCTATACATTCAAAATTTTGAAAGTGATTTGTTAAATCAAAGATTTCTTCTAAAGATAGATTGTAAGGCAACAAAAGATCTCCTTACTAAAATGTTAAGAACATTACATCTTAACAAATCACGTTGGAGTTTTTTTATCTCGTTCTTCTCCCTAGCTGCCTCTTATTACATTTTGTTGCATTCCAACATGATTTAATGCAATGTTCCAGATTTAAAGCCCAAAACTCTTATAGCATTGAATATTAAGCATAAAGAATGCAAAGAATCCTACAATCAAAAGAAGGAATTGAAGACCCCAAGAAGCATAGTTGAGGTTTAACAAAAGCAAAACTTGATTTAAAACCCAAAGCTCTCATAGCACCGAATGTTAAACACACAGAGTGTAGAGAAACCCACAACCAAAAGAAGGAATTAACCTTAACCCAAAGCTTAAAAGAAACAAGAATTTCTGGTAAAATCCTATACCCACTGCCCAAAGCATCATGAACCAATGGTGAAAGAAAGTATATTGGTATTGCAATCTAGAATGAAGAGATTTAGTATAAATGAGCCAAGTTGGAAAGCAACAAAATGAAATAAGAGGCAGCTAAAAAGAAGAACAAGAGAGAAAACTTCAATTTTGATAAGCAAACTTGATTTAAAGACCAAACTCTCATAGCAAACAATATTAAACACAAAGAATGCTATGAAACCCACAATCAAAAAATGGAATTGAAGACTCCACGAAACATAAATGATGTTTAACAAATATAAAACCTTGCTGCAATGCTGAAAGGAAGGATATTGACATTACAATCTATAAAGAAGAGATTAGGTAGTAATGAGCTGAGTTGAAATGGCACAAAACATAATAGCAGGCAGCTAAGAAGAAGAATGAGAGAAAAAACTCCAATTTTGATAAGCAAACTTGATTTACAGGCCAAAGCTCTCATAGCTCCAAATGTTAGGCACAAAGAATGCAAAGAATGCCACAATCAAAAGAAGGAATTGAAGACCCGAATAAGCACAATTGAGGTTTAACAAAAGTAAAACCTTGGCCCAATGCCTAAAGGAACAAGAACTTATGGTATAATCGTATACCCACAATTCAAAGCATCATGAACCAAAGGTGAAAGGAAGCATATTGGCATTAAAATCTAGAAAGAAGAGATTTGGTAGTAATGAGCTGAGTTGAAATGCAACAAAATGTAAGAAGAGGCAGCTAAGAAGAAGAACGAGAGAAAAAACACCAATTTTGATAAGCAAACCTGATTTAAATCCCAAAGCTCTGATAGCACCTAGTGCTAAACAAAAAGAATGCTATGAAATCCACAATCAAAAGATGGAATTGAAGACCCCAAAAAAACATAAATGATGTTTAACAAATGTAAAACCATGGCACAATGTTGAAAGGAATGACAACATAAGGTATTACCTGATGCCCACAGTTAAAAGCCTCATCAACCAATGGTGAAAGGAAGCATATTGGCATTACAATAAAGAAAGAAGAGATTTGGTAGTAATGAGTCGAGTTGGAATGCAACAAAATGTAATAAGAGGCATTGAAGAAGAAGAACTAAAGACAAATCTCCAATTTTGAGAATCAAACCTAATTTAAAGCCCAAAGCATTCATAACACCCAATGTTGAACACAAAGAATGCAATGAAACCCATAATGAAAAGAAGGAATTAAAGACCCTAAGAAATGTAAATAATGTCAAACAAAAGTAAAACCTTAGACCAATGCTTAAAGGAACAAGACCTTAAGGTGTAATCCAATGCCCACAATTCAAAGCATAAGAAACCAATGGTGAAAGGAAGGATATTGGCATTATAATGTTGAAAGAAGAGATTTGGCAGAAATGAGCGGAGTTGGAATGCAATAAAAAGTAATAAGAGGTAGCTAAGAAAAAGAACTAAGGAAAAACTCCAATTTAGATAGGCAAAGGTGATTTACAGCCCAAAATTCTCATAACACGCAATGTTAAACACAAAGAATGCTATGAAACCCACAATCAAAAAAACAAATTGAAACCCCACGAAACATAAATGATGTTTAACAAGAGTAAAACCTTAGCCCAAAGCTCAAAGGAACAAGAACATAAGGTATAAACCGATGCCCACAATTCAAAGCATCATGAACCAATGGTGAAAGGAAGGATATTGGAATTACAATCTAGAAAGAAGAGATTTTATAGTAATGAGGCTAGTTGGAATGCAACAAAATGTAATAAGAGGCAGCTCAGAAGAAGAACTAGAGAAAAAACTCTAATTTTGAGAAGCAAAATTGATTTAAAGCACAAAGCACTCATAACACCCAATGTTAAACACAAAGAATGCAATGAAAGCCATAATAAAAAAGAAGGAATTGATGACCCTAAGAAACATAAATGAGGTTTAACAAAGGTAAAACCTTGGCCCAATGCTCAAAGGAAGAAGAACTTAAGGTATACTCTTCTAGCCACTATTCGGAGCACCATGAACTAATGGTGAAAGAAGGATATTGGAATTACAATCTAGAAAGAAGATATTTGATGGTAAGGAGCCAAGTTGGAATGCTACATAACATAATAAGAGGTAGTTAAGGAGAAGAATGAGAGAAAAACTCCAATTTTGATAAGTAAACTTGATTTTGAGCAAAAAGCTCTCATAGCACCCAATGTTAACCACAAAGAATCCAATGAAATGCATAATCAAAAGAAGGAATTGACTACCCCAAGAAACATAAATGATCTTTAACAAAGGAAAAACTTTGGCCAAATGCTTAAAGGAGCAAGAACATAAGCTATAATTCAATGCCCATAGTTCAATGCATCATGAACCAATGGTGAACAAAAGGATATTGGAATTACAATCTAGAAAGAAGAGATTTGGTAGTAATGAGTTGAGTTAGAAAGCAACCAAATGTAATAAGAGGCAACGAAGAAGAAAAACGAGAGAAAAAAGTCCAATTTTGATAAGCAAACCTGATTTAATGCCCAAATCTCCCATAGCACCCAATGTTAACCATAAAGAATGCAAGAAAAAAAAATGTAATAAAGGCAGCTAAGAAGAAGAATGAGAAAAAAAACTCCAAGTTTGATAAGCAAACCTCATTTAAAGCCTAAAACTCTTATAGCACCTGATGTTAAACACAAAGAATGCAATGAAACCCATAATGAAAAGAAGGAATTGAAGACACCAAGAAACATAAATGGTATTTAACAAAATTAAAACCTTGGCCCAATGCTCAACAGAACAAGAACATAAGGTATAATCTAATACCCACAATTCATAGCATCAAAACCAATGGTGAAAGGAAGGATTTTTGCATTACAATCTAGAAAGAAGAGATTTGGTAATAATGAGCCAAGTTGGAATGCACTAAAAGTTAATAAGAGGCAGCTAAGAAGAAGAACAAGAGAAAAAACTCAATTTTGATAAGCAAACTTGATTTAAAGCTAAAAGCTCTCATAGCACCCAATGTTAAACACAAAGAATACAATAAAACTCACAATCAAAGAAGGAATTGAAGACCACATGAAACATAATTGAGGTTTAACAAAACTGAAACCTTGGCCCAATGCTGAAAGGAACAAGATCTGAAGGTAAAATCCTATACCCACTATTCAAAGCATCATGAACTAAAGGTGAAAGGAAGAATATTGGCATTACAATCTAGAAAGAAGAGATTTGGTAGTAATGAGCCGAGTTGGAATGCAACATAACCAAAGCTCTCATAGCACCCAATGCTAAACAAAAAGAATGCAATGAAGCCGACAATCAAAAGAAGGGATTGAAGACATGAAGAAAGATAAATGATGATTAACAAAATTAAAACCTTGGCCCAATGCTCAATAGAACAAGAACATAAGGTATAATCCAATACCCACAATTCAAAGCTTCAACAACCAATGGTGAAGGGAAGGATTTTCGCATTACAATTTAGAAAGAAGATATTTGGTAGTAATGAGTCGAGTTGGAATGCAAGAAAACATAATAAGAGTAGCAAACAAGAAGAATGAAAGAAAAAAGTCCAATTTTGATAAGCAAACCTGATTTAAAGCCCAAAGCTCTCACAGCGCCATGTAAAACACCAAGAATGCAATGATACCGACAATGAAAAAAAGGAATTAAAGACACCAAGAAACATAAATGGTGTTTAACAAAATTAAAATCTTGGCCCAATGCTCAATGGAACAAGAACATAAGGTATCATCCTATACCAACAGTTCAAAGCATCAAGAGGCAATGGTGAACGGAAGAATTTTTGCATTACAATCTAGTAAGACAAGATTTGGTAGTAATGAGTCTAGTTTGAATGCACTAAAACTTAATAAGAGGCAGTTAAGAAGAAGAACAAGAGAAAAAACTCCAATTTGGATAAGCAAACTTGATTTAAAGCCCAAAGCTCTCATAGGACCCCATGTTAAACACAAAGAATACAATGAAACTCATAATCAAAAGAAGGAATTGAAGTCCTTATAAAACATAATTAAGGTTTAACAAATCTGAAACCTTGGCCCAAAGCTGAAAGGAACAAGGTCTTAAGGTAAAATCCTATACCCACTGTAGCATCATGGACCAAAGGTGAAAGGAAGGATATTGGCATTACAATCTAGAAAGAAGTGATTTGGTAGTAATGAGCTGAGTTGGAATGCAATAAAATGTAATAAAAGGCAGCTAAGAAGAAAAATGAGAGAAAAAACTACAATTTACATAAGCAAACTTGATTTAAACCCCAAAGCTCTCATGACACCCAATGTTAAACACAAAGAATACAATGAAGCACACAATCAAAAGAAGGAATCAAAGACCCGATGAAACATAATTGAGGTTTAACAAAAGTAAAACTTGGCCTAATGCTCAGAGGAACAGAAATTTAAGGTATAATCCTATACCACTGTTCTAAGCATCATGAACCAAAGGTGAAAGAAAGAATATTGGCATTACAATCTAGAAGAAGAGATTAGGTAGTAATCAACCGACCTGGAGTGCAAAAAAATGTAATACAACACTACTAAGAAGAAGAATGAGAGGAAAAACTCCAATTTTGATAAGCAAACTGATTTAAAGGCCAAAGCTCTCATAACACCCAATGTTAAGCACAAAGAATGCTATGAAAGCCACAATCAAAAGAAGGAATTAAAGACCCCAAGAAACATAAATGATGTCTAACAAAAATAAAACCATAGCCCATTGCTCAAATCAATAAGAACATAAGGTATAATGCTATACCCATAAATCAAAGCATTATGAACCAATGGAAAAAGAAAAGATATTGGCATTACAATCTAGAAAGAAGAGATTTGGTAGTAATGGGGTGACTTGGTATGCAACTAAACATAATAAGAGGCAGCCTAGAAGAAGAACTAGAGAAAAAAACTCTAATTTTGGGAAATAGACTTGATTTAAAGCTGAAAGCTCTCATAGCTCCTAATGCTAAATGCTAAGAATGCATTGTAACCTCCAATGAAAAGAAGGAGTTGAAAACCCCAAGAAACATAATTGAGGTTTAACAAAAGTAAAACCTTGGCCCAATGCTCAAAGGAACAAGAACTTAAGGTATAATCCTATACTCACTCTTCAAAACATTGTGAACCAAAGGTGAAAGGAAGGATATTGGCATTACAATCTATAAGGAAGAGATTTGGTAGTAACGAGCCAAGTCAAAATATATCAAAACATAATATAAGGTAGCTAAAAACTAGTGAAAAAACTCCAATTTTGATAAGCAAACATGATTTAAAGCCCAAAGCACTCATAGCACCTAATGTTAAACACGAAGAATGCAATGAAAGCCATAATCAAAAGAAGGAATTCAAGACACCAAGAAATATAATTGAGGTTTAACAAAATTAAAACCTTGGCCCAAAGCTCAAAGGGACAAGAACATAAGATATAATCCTATACCCACAGTTCAAAGCATCATGAACCAATGGTGAAAGGAAGGATTTTTGCATTACAATCTAGAAAGAAGAGAGTCTGAGTAATGAGCTAAGTTGGAAAGCAATAAAACGTAATAAGAGGCAGCTAAGTAGAAGAATGAGAGAAAAAAACTCCAATTTTGATAAGCAAACCAACTTTAAAGCCCAAAGGTCACATAGCACCCAATGTTAAACACAAAGAATGCTATGAAACCCACAATTAAAAGAAGGAATTAAAGACCCCAAAATCATAAATGATGTTTAACAAAATTAAAACTTGGCCCAATGCTTAAAGGAATAGGAACATAAGGTAGAATCCTATACCCACAGTTCAAAGCATTATGAACCAATGGTGAAAGGAAGGATATTGGCATTATAATTTAGAAAGAAGAGATTTGGTAGTAATGAGCTGAGTTGGAATGCAACAAAACATAATAAGAGGTAGTCAAAAAGAAAGACTAGAGAAAAGACTCCAATTTTGATAAGCAAACCTGATTTAAAGCCCAAAGCTCTCATAGCACCCAATGTTAAACACAAAGAATACAACAAAACATGCAATCAAAAGAAGGAATTGAAGACACCAAGAAACATAAATGATGTTTACCAAAATTAAAACCTTGGCCCAATGCTCAATAGAACAAAAACATAAGGGATAATCTAATATCCACAGTTCAAAGCTTCAACAACCAATGGTGAACAGAAGGATTTTCATATTACAATCTCGAAAGAAGAGATTTGGTAGTAATAAGCTGAGTTGGAATGCAAGAAAACATAATAAGAGGCAGCAAAGAAGAAGAATGAGAGATAAAAGTCCAATTTTGATAAGCAAACCTAATTTAAAGCCCAAAGCTCTTATAGCACCCAATGTAAAGCACAAAGAATGCAATGATACCCATAATGAAAAGAAGGAATTAAAGACACCAAGAAACATAATTGGTGTTTAACCAAATTTAATCCTTGGCCCAATGCTCAACGAAACGAGAACATAAGGTATAATTGTATACCCACAGTTCAAAGCATCATGAACTAATGGTGAAATGAAGGATATTGGCTTTACAATCTAGAAAAAACAGATTTGGTTATAATGAGCTGAGTTGGAATGCAACAAAACATAATAAGAGGCAACAAAGAAGAAGAACTAGAGAAAAAAGTCTAATTTTGATGAGCAAACCTAATTTAAAGCCCAAAGCCCTCATAGTACCTAATGTTTAACACAATGAATGCAAGGAAACTGATGTGGAGAACCTCAAAAAGATGTGGCTTGGGGATCCAATGTACACATGGAATGAAAGAACAACTAAGAAAGCTAAATCAGAGTTTAATAACATAAAATCTAGACCCAACATTCGAAGGAACATGAACCTGGGGTATTTGAGAAGGATATGGATGTTATACTCCAGAAAGGAAAGGAATTAATAGTGATAAGTCAATTGGAATGCCACAAGAAGAAGTGAGTCAATTGGAACGCCACAAGAAGAAGTACCTCTTGATAAGTTCTTTAGTTCTCAAAAGAACTAAGAAAAACCCTTGCATTCTATTTCACTCAAAGTTGTCTAATTTGATTGTCTGATCTAATTTTTCAAAGCTTACAAGGGGTGCCTATTTATAGGCTAAGATAGCAATCCTAAAGAGGCATAAATTCCTGCTTAAGACAATTTTTTTATTTAGGAGGAATTCCTATCTAGGGACAAATTCTTAGACAAAAACTAAACTCCTAATTTGGAGTGATTGCTATTACTTAGTCCTTACTCTTTAAGTACTCCAATGATATTAATAAGGCTTGGACTCTCTTTCAAGCTTGGTTGGCCTGAATGTCCTTAATCAGCCTATTTCGTGCTTCTTTTGTCTTTTTGGCTCTAGCCTGTGTTATTAGGCCTTCTGGAATGTGCAATGGACCTCTTGCATCCATTAAAGCCTTCCACCTATCATCTCTATGGTTCTCATCATTCCTCCTTTTCTCAAAAGGATTTGTTCTCAAATCATCACTTTGTTTATACTTGATTATGTAAAGAAAGGTTTGAATGAATTTGATCCACTTGGCATGTCTTTTGTTCAACTTTTCTTGTGCAAGTAAGAGAGGTATTACACAATGACTTATGCTTTCCCTCACATATCCTTTCAAAATAAGTTATTCAACCTACCTTTTAAGTTCCTTTGTCTCATTGGGATTACTCCTAATTGCTGGCCAGTTTGAGAAGGATGCACTGGGGATGAAATTAATTTGATACTCAATTTCTCTCTTAGTTGGCAATTCACTTGGGATAACGTTAGGGAATACATTTTCAAATTCCTGCTCTTTTGATATCACTTTCTTTTGCATAGAAACTTTCTATTTTTTGTTCACTCTCATTTTTAATCCTTAATTGATCCTCATAAGCTTGTTGAGGTGATAATGGTACAAGAGTGATTGGTTTTTCATTCATTACAAAGGAATATTGATTCTTGAATCCATCATGCATAACTCGCCTATCAAATTGCCATGGCCTTCCTAATAAAATATGGCTTGCATGCATAGGTACAACATCACATAAAACCTCATCACAATACCTTCCGATAGAAAATGATACAAGCACTTGCTTATTTAGTATTCATGCACTCAAATTAGGAGTTTATTTTTTGCATAAAAATTTATCCCTAGATAGGAATTCCTCCTAAATAAGGAATTGTACTAAGTAGGAATTTATGCCTCTTTAGGATTGCTATCTTAAAAAGTAAGGGTTTTTCTCCCTTGGTTCTTTTGAGAACTAAAGAACTTATTAAAAGGTACTTCTTCTTAAATACCTTAGGTCTGTGTTCCTTCAAATGGTGGATCTAGGGTTTGTGTTATTAAACTTTGGTTTAGCTTTCCTAGTTGTTCTTTGATTCCTTATATGCGTTGGGTCCCTAAGTCACGCCTTTTTGGGGTTTTCCACATTAGTTGGTATCAGAGCCCGGCTCTAAATTGTACCGATTAATTCTTTAATTTGCTACTTTGTGATTTATCTATTATCATTCAAACATGCTAATCTGTCTTTTTGCAACCCTTTTTACTTTGCTCGTTTGTTTGAGATCATAGCTATCACAAACGTGCAAATTTCAATACCAATTGTTGTCTTCAAGTATTATACTACTATTTTGTGTTGAAAAAAAATAAATGGAAAAAAAAGAAAAGAAAATTGGACAATTTATTAGACAACATTGAGTGCAATAGAAAGAAAGGGTTTTCTCCCTCGGTTCTTTTGATAACTAAAGAACTTATCAAGAGGTACTTCTTCTTTCGACGTTCAAATTGATTTATCACTTCCAATTCCATTTTTCTTAAATACCCTATACCCATAAGCAAAAGAATGAATTGAACCAAGAAAAATAAATGATGTTTAACAAAAGTAAAACCTTGGCCCAATGCTCAAAGGAATAGAACTTAAGGTGTAATCATGTACTCACAATTCAAAGCATCATGAACCAATGGAGAAAGGAAGCATATTGGCATTACAATCTAGAAAGCAGAGATTTGGAAGTAATGAGCCAAGTTGGAATGCAACAAAAAGTAATAAGAGGTAGCAAAGACGAAGAATGATAGAAAAAACTCAAATTTTGATAAGCACATTTG
>JAHOYR010005677.1:0-14949 GCA_023213295.1 Bruguiera hainesii | reverse complement strand
CTTGACCAGAAAATTAAATTTTAACAGCATATTTGTGGGAGGTGGGTGAGGCATACCATTGATTTTGATAGCATTTCATAAAAAAGAAAATTTATTTTTTAAATTGAAATTTATAATGTAGTTGAAAATAAATATAAATTATAAAAAATGATAATTACTTTTATTTGTTTTTATTGGCATTTTATATAAATGTATTATATTATATTGAAATTATTCTTTACAGAGGTGGTGGACATTAAAATGTTATAATTTAGTAATTAAGGATATTTATAGTAATTGTTAAAACTTTAAATATATATATAAAAAAAAATCTTATCAATAAATTTCTTTTCAAATGATCTATATACTCATTACACTTCAATAATCTGAACTTGAAATATTTTATATTGAAATAAAAGATTGAAAAAAAAAAATAGTAAATTGACATGTGGAAGCATTTAGTTATTATATATAAGTTTTTTTTGGCTTTTGGGCCTAGTTCCTTTATCTTTTTAAGGTCTCTTCAGAGGGTTGAAGAGGGAAAGGGTAAATTTGTAATGGATTCAGATTTCGACCCTGTAGGTTGGTGCCATCGATTATGTTTTTTATTTTTTTCTTTAATTGGTTTTCTAAACTTATGTTTTTTACATCGATTTCAAATGCAATCATATAATTGGTGTTGATATGATCCTCATAAGTTGTGACTGTTATAATTTTCTTTTATTATTAATAATTATTTTTTATTTAATAAGTAAGATTATATCTCTAATAAAGCGAGATTATACTCTTAATAGTGATTTGTCAAGTTTATATAATTATAATACGTTAACGTTTTGAAATTTAATTAAGCAATAATATTATCAAAACATTTAACTTATTGAAAACCAATCCGCTCAAAGCGATCGTTAGAGATTGATTCCCTTAAAGATATCAATCCTATCCCTTTTAATTTTGCAAAGTCCTTACTTTTAATCCCTAATTCCTAATTCCTATTTCAAATTTCTAATTCTAAAACCCAAGGTTTTCATCATTTGGTATCAGAGTAGTATTGTTAAGGATTTTGCTTTCATTCCATCCACTAAAAAAAAAAAGAAAATTGTTTATACCCCTTACCCAACAACAAAAGAAAAATTTGCGTATCACCAATTTGTGATCTTATAATATATCTTCATACAACTCTTCTGATTCTTACGCCATAATATCTCGAGTTGAACAATCATTATCTCTAATGCAAGAGTTTCTCAAGAGGCTTGAACAGATGATATTTTCTATTGTATAAAGGGAGTTAGGAGACAACACTTCTGAATCTTCTGACAAGCATAAAGAAAGACGGTTCTTAGAGGATGTACGTGGACTATCAGGAACTCAACCACATCACTGTGAAGGATAAATATCCTATTCTCGTGGTCGACAAACTATTAGACGAATTAGGAGGTGCTCAATTATTCATTAAATTGGATTTAAGGTCAGGATATTACTAAATTTAGGTCCATAAGAGGTTTCATTGGAAAGGTATGAAGAAGGAAATCAGAGGATTTGTAATTGAATGTGATATATGCCAACGTCATAAGAGTAAATCTGTGGCATTTTCAAGACTTTTCTAACTTTTACCTATCTTAGAAGAAATTTGAACAGACATCTCTATAGATTTTATTGAGGAACTCCCACTATCTCAAGGTAAATCCACTATTTTTGTTGTTATCAATTGCTTGACCAAATATACTCATTTTTGTGTAGTTAGACACCTTATACTACTGCTAGTATTGCTTGATTTTTTATTGACAATATTGTAAGGTTCCACGACGTTCTTAAATCAATTATCAGTGACTGAGATAAGGTTTTCACCAGTAATTTTTGGAAAGAACTATTCCGCTTGCAAGGAACGCAGCTGAATATGAGCACTGCTTAGCACCCACAAAGAGATGGACAAACTGAGGTAGTTTACCGATACTTAAAAAACTACATTTGTTTTTTTGCAAGTGACAAGTCAAAGAATTGGGTAAAATATCACTTATCATTTCTCTACAAAGATGTCCCCATTTCAAGCAGTTTATAGGTTAGTTCCACCTACTCTTATAAGGTATATAGTTAGATCATTTCATGTAGATCAAGTCGATAAAGATTTACAAAACAGAGACAAGTTGCTCCGACTCCTGAAAGACAATCTTATTGCGGCCCAAGCCCGTATGAAGTAACACGTGGATATGCATCGTACAAAATAAGAGTTTTTAGTGGGAGATTAGGTATATCTTAGAGTCCAACCATATTGGCAGTTATCCGTCACTATCCGCTACTTAATAAAATTATCTCATCGTTTCTTTGGGTCATACCAAATTCTAAAATACATTGGTCCTATTACCTATCGTCTTAACTTACCAATAGGATCAAAGATTCATCCCATCTTCCATTTCTCTTACTTGAAAAAGAAGGTAGGGGATGGTGTGGTGACATAAAACCAATTGCTTAACATTACCTACATAAGAGAGGTCACCTTTTTGTTGCAAACCATCCTAGACCGACGTATTATCAAACGTGAAAATCGAACTGTTGTCCAAATCTTGGTTCAATAGACTAACCTTCTTATTGAAAATGTTATTTGGGAATTCTATCATTCTTTTGCAAATCGATTTCCAAATTTTATTGTCAGTTAGTCTTGAAGACAAAGTTAATTTTGAAGGACAGAGAAATGATGTGATCTCATAATTGGTGTTGATACGATCTCCATGAGTTGTGCTTGTTATAATTCTCCTTTATTATTAATAATTATCTTTTATTATTTCCTAATTAATAAGTGAGATTATATTTATAATAAGGTGAGATTATACTTATAATAGTGATCTATCAAGTGTATATAATTATAATACCCTACCATTTTGAAATTCAATTAAGCAATAATATTATTAAAACATTTAGTTTATTGGCGATTGATCTCTAATATTATCATCAGAGGCTAATCTTCTCGAAGTGATTAATTCTATTCCTTTTAATTTTGTAAAATTCTTATTTTTAATTCCAATTCCTAATCCTTATTTCAAATTTTCAATTTCAAAACCTTAGGTTGTCATCCATTTCATGCAATTTTGTTGGAATTTCACCTCTTTTAAGTTTGGTCATTCCTTTTAGCTTACCTGATTCTTTCATATTTTTGCTGGAGCATCGTTGTTGTTATTTTATGCTTCTTTTTTTTTCTTTTTTTTTTTTCAATTGTCGTGGCTGTTTGTCATGATTTCACTCCTTGTTTTTGTGTATTTTTTTCTTTTATGTTTGAAGTTTTCTGATAATTATTGGTGATGGGGCGATAGATTCGTTGGGCTGTTGCACTTAGATTTTGGCTAATGTTTTCGAAAGGGATTCAAGTAGAAGCTACATCATGAATCTCACGATTTGAAGAAGAAATTTCAAACAAACCTTTCTATTATAATTATTAATATTATGTGTAACTCTATTGTCCTCCATGTGTGGATAAGTTAAACAGTCATATTGCTAGCTTCATTTGAAAGTAGGTCTATGAATTTTTTATGTAAGACAAACAAAAAGAGTTAGGCAACCTTGATATTAGGGATATGAAACCTACACTCAGATTATAGACATTAGGAGGAAACTCAAGGTCGACTTACTTACGTATCTTTTTTGGTCTCATTGCTGACTACAGTTGGTTCACTTGGTTAATGTGACTATTTTCTATGCACATTATGTTTTTTATAAATTTCACTGTGTTTTTTATAAATTTCTAGAGTTCTTGGGGTAGTGGGGCTTGTTATGGACTTTTAGTTAGGGACAGCTGACCCCAATTTCTGTAATGGTCAATTTTGTAGGGTTAGGATTGATTATGGCAATTGGAAGAAAGTTAAATAATCTGAATTTGAAGTACATGATATGCGGATTATTATGATGACTGACTTTGAATTTTTTGACAGTTGGATGGACAGAATTGACTGACGTTTATGCATATGGCTGTTTGTTATTGGTGCTGATAAGCAAGACACAGTTTTTAACTGTGAAACAGATGAAGAAAATTTTGATGTTCCACTTCTAATAGATGGGCAAAAAGAGAGTATGAAAAGAGCAAGGATACGATGTGATCAGACTTTTGACTGGTGTACAGGAGCTTAGTAGAGGAACCGGTATTCCATCTTGGTAATGGCCCAAAAATTATGGAGCTAATATTGGAGTGCATCCAATTTCGTCTAAGTAATTGCCTTATGATGGAGGAGGTTATCAACAATTTGATAGATCTGGAAGTCATTAGATGACATGCAGAAACGTTTTTGGGCTTCAATCGTATGGCTCGCATTCCTTATCCCAAGAAGAGGCATTATCTAGAAAGGCAGAAAAATTCTTCGTCATCCATAAATAAGGATCAGTGACTTTTACAGTAGTCAGTTCTATAACGTCATCTTTACGATTAAAATTGTACGCGAAGCACCTAATTGGGGCATTGTTAATGTTCCTTGGGCAAAAGCAACTTTAAGTCTTGGGTTCGGGGATGGGTGGTTGATTGTTACTTAAACATTCCAATGCCGCGAAGTTATATTTTCTTTGGTTTGCTTAATGATTTCTTTCTCTTAAATTCATATTTAGCTAATTTCCTTTCAAATCACACATATGCTCGTAGTTGCTTGGTTGGAAATTTCCAAAATGTGATGAAGCTCTCTCTTAAGGCTTTTGTTAATGCCTGAATGAACATGTTTTACAAGCGTTGCGACGAATTACTCCAGGCTTATCATCTAAATGTATGGTAGAGCTCATGCTTTTGTTCTTTCATGCACTCGATGCACTTGTCAGTAGTTACTTATATATTGATATATGTTTTATCATGTCAAGCATATTTTATGATATAATTATATGTAATTTTGTGTCTATGTGACACAATGTATATTATTTTCTTTCAAATATTCCAAACAAATTTAATAAATTTAGTATTATTTTCTCAATGATCTTTTGCCAAAAAATTAAAAAGAAAATGGTGTATAAAAAATATGTGTGATTATGTGAATAAAAAAAATATAAATATAAAATCAATAAATTATTAAAATTTAAATACAAATATAAATTATTATCATATATCAATTTAGGTTATTCTAGTATTACTATATTATTATCAAACCAGCCAAAAATTTTTAAATATATAGATTAATGGGAAATGATGACATAAAAAATAAAATAAAGTGAATTAGTTTAATTAGATTGTTAAATTAAAATGAAATTCAAATAAATCTGTTAAAGTTTAAAATTAAGTATTGCCGAGGTAAAAGAGAGAAAAAAAAAACACATTGACTGATAAAAATAAAACTGATTGAAGTTGTTAAATGTCATACTGAAGTTTTTTTTTTTTTTTCCATTTTTGGGAGGGCTTCAAGCGTGTGGCCATATCCACCAAGCAAGCCGACCGTGACTTCTATGGCAGTCAGTTCTAGAATCTCATCGTTTACGGTTAAAATGCTGCGATAAAAAATTCAAATTAATTTCACCAATTCCCAGATGAATATATATATATATATATATATATCAATTATAAGAAGTCTGATACAATTCAGTATTTCTTGTCTTAGGAAATTGCACCAAATCAAGGTGCAAGGGGATTTCAATTTGTGAATTTCACAAATTAATTTCACACAAGTGTTTTTGTGTGCTTCGCACGTAACATTACCTGAAAAAATTTTAATATTAATATTAATGTTTCTTTTTAGATAGGTTTAAAATTATTAGTTTATATTGTATTGACAGTAACAAGTATGGTATTCTTGCAAATATTTTAGGGTATTTTCTTATTTCTCATCATCAAAATCATATTGAGTTGTTTTATTTTGTTTAAGCTTTCTACTTAACAATTAAAGTTAAATGTTTGTCCTTTGTTTTTCTTTTTTTGATAGGTTAGGCAGTCATATTGCTAGCTGAATTTGAAAGGCAGGTCTGTGTCTTTTTTTGTGATTCATGGTTTAATAAAACGGCTGGAAGTTTTATTATGAATGCATCAAGGTGTGCTTTGTTTGTGGCAGTATGGCCAGAAATTAAAATGGAAGACGTGTCTTGAAGGTTGAGCCATGAGTCGTGGTATAACGCTATCATTACTTTATGTGACTTTGAGAGGTCGTAGGTTTTGAGTCACTGTAAAAACGGGGCTTTCCCCTAATGCCGCCGTGTAGGAGTCTCTTGCGGTGCCTTTTTTGTTTATGGTTCCATAAAATTGTGAATGTGTTTGGACACATCAGGATTACCTTTCCTGGTTGTTATTTACTCTTTGTATGCCGACTGTATTTGTTTTGCACTTTCTTCTGAAAATATATAAACTGCTGTTTTCCCTTTCATTTTGTTGGTTGATAGTCAATGGTCGAGGTTTTAATAGACATGGCTTTAAATCGATGGTGACGCCTGGATACTTTGTGAATTTAGGGTTTTTGCCTCTCTTGACTTCACACATGTCGGCCTTGTCTGAAATGCAAGAGTATTTAGTTATTAATAAATTTGCAACTTTGCTGCTTAGTGTCTGTAATTTGTATTTAGAAATCTGAAGCTATCAGAAGTTAATAAAGTGTTCAGGGTGGGATTCCTTCTGCTTAACTTTTAGGATGGTACTTAATAAATGTTCTTACTCACCACTATCATCTGGTTTGGTCATTGGCATCTTCTGATCGCTAAAATCTTTGCATGTTTTGATGGAAGGTGGAACTCCACTGGACCTGGTCTGCGATTGGTGCTTTAGAGTCTAAGCAATTGGCTGCGTAACAATTATATGAATTTCTTTATGCCATCTTCCTTTTCACCAGTGCACCGTGTGACGCACCAATGCTTCCGACAGATCTGAGTTTGAAATTCATATGGGATAGGAAACCTAGACTCAGGTTATCGACATTAGGAGGAAACTCAATGCCAACTTGTTCTCGTACGTTTTTCGGGTCTAATTGCTGACTACCGTTGGTCCATTTGGTTAACGTGGCTATTTTCTATGCACATTAGGTTTTTCATAAATTTCTGGAGAGCTTGGGGCAGTGGGGCTCGTTCTAGACTTTAAGTTGGGGACACGATAGACCCCAACTTCTGTAATGGCCAATTTTATAGGGTTATAGTTGGGGACTGATAATGGTAATTGGAAGAAAGAAAAACAATCTAAATTTGAACTACATAATATGATGACGGGCTTTGAATATTTTAGGCAGTTGGATGGACAGAAATGACTGATGCTTCTGTTATTGGGGCTGTGAAAAGGATGCATACAGTTTTGACGTTCCCCTCCCTGATTAATGGGGCAAAAGGAGAGTATGAAAAGAGCAGACTTTTCCAAATGGATGGCGGGGCGGGGCCCATGCTTTTGTTCTTTCTTATCTGTTCGTGGTGGCTACGTTGTTCTATCAAAATTTCCAAGGTATCGTATGGCTCGGTTTTTTTTTTTTTTTTTGTGTGCTGGGAGGGGGCTGTTTACGTGCTCATGTGTTGGTGTGTGTGTGAGGGAGAGACTGAAGGAGGGATTGGTGCCATGTTCTTAGTGTCTATCTACACTAATCTTGAGGTGATTGTGTGAGAGGAAGGAAAAGAAAGATTCCCTTTGTCATCAACTATCGGTGCATTTTCCTCATATAACATTTCAGTTGTCATTTGTCGATATGAAATTAATTCTGCAATTATTTTTTGTTGATGCATTTTCAGTTATCAACAGCTTGCTAGATCTCGAAGCCGTTAAATGTTATGCAGAAACTTTTTTGGGCTTCAAACGGATGGCTCGCATTCCTTATCCTAGGAAGAGGCGTTATCCAAAATGGCAGAAAAATTCTTCATCGACTATAAAAAAGGGCTATTGACTTTTACTGTAGGTGGTTCTATAATGTCATCTTTACGGTTAAAACTGTAGCCGAAGCGCACCTATGTGGGTCATCGTTAATGTACCCTGGTCCGGGGATGGTTGGCTCTATATTATGATTGTTACCCGAACATTCCAAGGTCGCAAAGTTATATTTTCTTTGTTTTGCTTAATGATTTCTTTCTCCCAAATTCATATTTAGCTAATTTACTGCCTTACTTAGTTCGGAACTTAGATGCAAAACATACTTAGTTCGGAACTTAGATGCAAAACATATAATGCTCGATCAGGTGGGCTTTCATGTCTACAATGGATTTCATGAAGAACTAATTTCAGCAGTCCACTGAATTATATCTTCTTTGGTATACCAAAATATATTAATTGCTTGATGAAATCCCATTGTCTCTAAACTCTTCCTTGTTACAGGACTGCAACTCATATTTATTTGACTTGAGCATGATATCTCGTGGAATCCTGACTGACAAAAGAATGATTGAAGATATTGTTGACGGATGCGCTGGCTATGTTGATAAATACTTTTCTCTTAAAGGCAGTAAGTCAGCAATTTAGCTTTCTCTTAAAGGCAGTAAGTCAGCAATTTAGCATTCTGTTACAGATTTGTTGTAAGTTTTTTTTTTTTTTTTGGATTCTATATATCAACTATAAGAAGCATGATTCAATTCAGCATTTTTTGTCTAAGGAAATTGTGCTGAATCATGGTGCGTGGGGGTATCAATTCGCTTGTTTATTCTTCAATTTTGTTATCTTGTCATATATTGTTGATAACCTAAATGTTTTTGTGTGCTTCGCAAATATATTACCGGGAAAAGTTTAATATTTATATTAATGTATTTTTTGAGATAGCAATATGGTTTAAAATTACTAATTTATGTTGTATTGACAGTAACAAGCATAGTATTTCTGTAAAAATTTTAGGATATTTTCTCATTTCTGATCATCAAATCATATCATATTCAGTTGTTTTGAGTCACTATAAAAATGGGGCTTTCCCCTAATACCACTATGTATGAGCCTCTTGCTGTGCCTTTTTTGTATATTAGAATCGGAAGCTATCAGAAGTTGATAAGTGTTCATGGCGGGATTCCTTCCCCTTAACTTTTAGGATAGTAATTCATAAATATTCTTCCTCACCACGATCATCTGGCTTGGTCATTGGCTGCATAACAATTAGAGGAATTTCTTTATGTCATCTTCCTTTTCACTGCTGAGCTGAAAAAAAAAAAAAAAAAAAAAAACAGAAAGAAGACCTATACTCAGATTATTGACATTAGGAGAAAACTCAACACCAACTTGTTCTAGTATATTTTTTGGTCTCATTGTTGACTACTGTCGATCGGTATGGTTAATGTGGCTATTCTCCATGCACATTAGGTTATGCACATTAGGTTTTTTATAAATTTCGGAAGAGCTTGGGAGGGTGGGGCTTGTTCTAGGCTTTTTGTGGGGACGATTGACCCCAATTTCTGTAATGGCCAATTTTATAGGGTAGGGTTAAGATTGATTGTGATAATTGAAAAAAAGAAAAATAATCTAAATTTCGAACTACATAATATATGGATTATTATTATTATTGACTTTGAAATTTTTGGCAGTTAGATGGACAGAAATGACTGATGTTTATGCATATTGCTGTCTGTTATTGGTACTGATAAGTAAAACAGTTTTTGACATTGAAAAGGATGCTTACAATTCTGCCATTCCCCTGATGAATGGGCAAAAAGAGAGTATGAAAAGAGCAAAGATACAGTGGGATCAGACTTTTCACTGGTGCACAGGAGCTTGGTAGAGGAACCAATTTTCCATCCTGGTGATGGACCAAAAATTATAGAGCTAGTATTGAAGTGCATTGAGTATTATCCGAGTAATCGCCCTATAATTAAAGAGGTTATCAACAGTTTGCTAGATTTGAAAGTCGTTAAATGTCATGTGGAAACTTTTTCGGGTTTCAAATGTATGGCTCCCATTCTTTATCTGAGGAAGAGGCATTATCTAGAAAGGTAGAAAAATTCTTCGATAACCATAGAAAAAGGCAGTGAATTATTGTGTTATTCTTGCATGCACCGAATGGGAGCCCACGTCGCATTATAAAAATGGGTAGCGGTGATCTCTGTAAACTTCACTCCTCGTCTCGAGCTCTCAATTTTTCATCTTCATTTATTGCCAAACACTTCCTTGACCAACAAATTAAAATTTAAAAACACTTCCTTGACCAGAAAATTAAATTTTAACAGCATATTTGTGGGAGGTGGGTAAGGCATACCATTCATTTTGATAGCATTTCATAAAAAAAAATTATTTTTTAAATTGAAATTTATAATGTAGTTGAGAATAAATATAAATTATAAAAAAATGATAATTACTTTTATTTGCTTTTATTGACATTATATATATATATATATATATGTATTATATCATATTTAAATTATTCTTTACGTAGGTGGTGAACATTGAAATTTTATAATTTAGTGATTAAGGGTATTTATAAGAATTGTTAAAACTCTGAATATATAAAAAAAGTGATATTATCAATAAATTTTTTTTCAAATGATTTGCATACTTATTACAATTTAATAATCTAAACGTGAAATATTTTATATTGAAATGAAAAATTGTAAAATAAAAAAACAATAAATTGACAAGTGAAAGCATTTAATTATTATATATAAGTCTCTTTCGGCTTTTGGGCCTGGTCCTCCATCTTTTTAAGGCCTTGACCCGCTAACATCGCACTGTAGGGCTATAAATAAAAGAGGGACAGAGGGCTGAAGAGAGAAAGGGTAAATTTGTAGAGAACGAAGGCTCCATGAGATTGTAATGGATTCGGATTTTGATCTCGTAGGTTGGTGCCATTGATTATGTTTTTTACTTTTTTCTCTAATTGGTTTTCTAAACCTATCTTTTTTACATCGATTTTGAATGCAATCCCATGATTGGTGTTGATATGATCCTCATAAGTTGTGCCTACTATAATTCTCTTTTATTATTAATAATTATTTTTTAATTAATAAGTGAGATTATATCTCTAATAGAACGAGATTATACTCTTAATAGTGATTTGTCAAGTCTATATAATTGTAATAACTTACAGTTTTGAAATTTAATTAAGTAATAATATTATCAAAACATTTAATTTATTGAAAGCCGATTCCCTCGAAGCAATCATTAGAGACTGATTCCCTCAAAGATATCAATCCTATCCCTTTTAGTTCTACAAAATCCTTACTTTTAATCCCCAATTCCCAATTCTTATTTCAAATTTCTAATTTTAAAACCCAAGGTTCTCATCATTTGGTATCAAAGTAGTGTTCTTAGAGATTCTGCTTTCATTCCATCTACCAAAAAAAAAAAAAAATTGTTTATACCCCTTACTCGACAACAAAAGAAAAATTTGGGTATCACTAATTTGTGATCTTATAGTATGTCTTTACACAACTCTTTTGATTATGACGTCATAATATCTCGAGTTAAAGAATCATTATCTCTCCTGCAAGAATTTCTTAAGAGACTTAAACAAATGATATATTTTATTGTACAAAGGGAGTTAGGAAACAACACTTCTGAATCTACTAACAAACAAAAAGAAAGATGGTTCTTGGAGGATGTACATGGACTATCAGGTACTCAACCACATCACTGTGAAGGATAAATATCCTATTCCCGTGGTCAATGAACTATTAGACGAATTGGGAGGTGCTTAATTATTCATTAAACTGGATTTAAGGTCAAGATATTACCAAATTCAGGTTCATAAGAAGTTTCATTGGAAAGGTATGAAGAAGGAAATCAGAAGGTTTGTAACTGAATGTAATATATGCGAACGTCACAAGAGTGAATCTGTGGCATTTTCAAAACTTCTCTAACTTTTACCTATCCTAGAATAAATTTGGACAAACATCTTTATAAATTTTATTGAGGGACTCCCACTATCCCAAGGTAAATCCATTATTGACCAAATATACTCATTTTTGTGCAGTTAGTCACCTTATACTACTGTTGGTATTGCTCGAGTTTTTGTTGACAATATTGTAAGGCTCTACGACATTCCTAAATCGATTGTTAATAACCAAGATAAGGTCTTCACCAGTAATTTTAGGAAGGAACTATTCCGCTTGTAAGGGACACAATTAAATATGAGCACTGCTTATCACCCACAGAGAAATGGACAAACTGAGGTAGTTTACCGATACTTGAAAAACTACTTTTGTTTTTTCGCAAGTGACAAGTTAAAAAATTGGGTAAAATGACTCCATTGAGCCGAGTGGTGGTATAATATCACTTATCATTTCTCTACAAACATATCCCCATTTCAAGTAGTGTATAGGTTAGTTTCACCTACTCTTATAAGGTATACAATTGGATCATTTCACGTGGATCAAGTTAATAAGGATTTACAAGACAAAGACAAGTTGCTCTGACTCCTGAAAGACAACCTTGTTGCAGCCCAAGCCCGTATGAAGCAACACGTGGATATGCATCGTACAAAATAAAAGTTTTTAGTGGGAGATTAAGTATATCTTAGAGTCCAACCATATTTGCAATTATCCGTCACTGTCTGCTACTCAATAAAATTATCTAGTCATTTCATTGGGTCATACCAAATTCTAAAGTACATTGGTCATGTTACCTATCGTCTTAACTTACTAATAAAATCAAAGATTCATCCCATCTTCCATGTCTCTTGCTTGAAAAAGAAGGTAGGGAATGGTGTGGTGACATAAAACCAATTGCTTGACATTACCTACACAAAAGAGGTCAACTTTTAGTTGCAACCCATCCTAGATCGACGTATTGTCAAACGTGAAAATCGAGCTGTTGTCCAAATCTTGGTTCAATGGAATAACCTTCTTGTTGAGGATGCTACCTGGGAATTCTATCATTCATTTGCAAATCGATTTCCAAATTTTATTACCAGTTAGCCTTGAGGACAAAGCTAATTTTGAAGGATAGAGGAATGATGCGATCTCATAATTAGTGCTGATACAATCCTTATAAGTTGTACCTGTTATAATTCTCCTTTATTATTAATAATTATAATTATCTTTTATTATTTCCTAATTAATAAGCGAGATAATATTTCTAATAAGGTGAGATTATACCCATAATAATGATCTATCAAGTGTATATAATTGTAATACCCTACGATTTTGAAATTCAATTAAGCAATAATATTATTAAAACATTTAGTTTATTGGAGATCGATCTCCAATATTATCATCAGAAGTTAATCCTCTTGAAGTGATTAATCCTATTCCTTTTAGTTTTGTAAAATTCTTATTTTTAATTCCCAATTCCCAATCCCTATTTCAAATTTCTAATTCCAAAACCTTAAATTGTCATCCATTTTATGCAATTTTGTTGGAATTTCGCCTCTTTTAGGTTTGGTCATTCCTCTTAACTTACCTGATTCTTTCATGCTTTTGTTGAAGTATCGTTGTTGTTATTTTGTGCGTCTTTTTTTTTTTTTCAATTTATGTGGTTGTTTGTTGTGATTTCACTCCTCATTTTTGTGTATTTTTTTTCCTTTATGTTTAAAGTTTTCTGATAATTATCGGTGATGGGGCGATTGATTCGTTGGGTTGTTGCACTTAGATTTTGGCTGATGTTTTCAAAAGGAATTCAGGTAGAAGCTGCATCATGAATCTCACGATTCAAAGAAGAAATTTCAAACAAACCCTTTTATTATAGTTATTAATATTATGTGTAACTCTGCTGTCCTCCATGTGCGGATAAGTTAGACAGTCATATTGCTAGCTTCATTTGAAAGTAGGTCTATGAATTTTTTATGTAGGACAAACAAGAAGAGTTAGGCAACCTTGATATTAGGGATACGAAACCTACAATCAGATTATAGACATTAGAAGGAAACTCAAGGTCGACTTGTTTAGGTATTGTTTTTGGTCTCATTACTAACTACAACTGGTTCACTTGGTTAATGTGGCTATTCTCTATGCACACTGTGTTTTTTTATAAATTTTTGGAGTGCTTGGGGTAGTGGGGCCTGTTCTGGACTTTTAGTTAGGGACGATTGACCCTAATTTCTGTAATGGCCAATTTTGTAGGGTTAGGACTGATTATAGCAATTGGAAGAAAGTTAAATAATCTGAATTTGAAGTACATGATATGTGGATTACTATAATGACTGACTTTGAATTTTTTGGCAGTTGGATGGACAGAATTGACTGACGTTTATACATATAGCTATTTGTTATTGGCGCTAATAAGAAAGACAAAGTCTTTAACTGTGAAACAAATGCAGAAAATTTTGATGTTCCACTTCCTGATAGATGGGCAAAAGGAGAGTATGAAAAGAGCAAGGATACGATGGGAGCAGACTTTTCACTGGTGCACAGGAGCTTAGTAGAGGAACTGGTATTTCATCTTGGTGATGGCCTAAAAATTACAGAGCTAATATTAGAGTGCATCTAGTTTCGTCCAAGTAATCGCCCTATGATGGAGGAGGTTATTAACAGCTTGCTAGATCTGAAAGTCATTAGATGTCATGCAGAAATGTTTTTGGGCTTTAATTGTATGGCTCGCATTCCTTATCCCAGGAAGAGGCATTATCCAGAAAGGTAGAAAAATTCTTCGTCATCCATAAAAAAGGATTAGTGACTTTTATAGTAGGCAGTTCTATAATATCATCTTTACGATTAAGACTATATGCGAAGCACCTATTTGGGGCATCGTTAATGTTCCCTGGGCGAAAGCAACTTTAAGTCTTGGGTTCGGGGGATGGGTGGCTTATTGTTACTCGAACATTCCAATGTCGCGAAGTTATATTTTCTTTGGTTTGCTTAATGATTTCTTTCTCTCAAATTCATATTTAGCTAATTTCCTTTCAAATCACACATATGCTTGTAATTGCCTGGTTAAAAATTTCCAAAATGTGACGAAACTTTGTCTTAAGGCTTTCATCAATGCCTAGATGAACATGTTTTACAAGCGCTGCGACGAACTGCTTCGGGCTTATCATCTAAATGTATGGTAGAGCTCATACTTTTGTTCTTTCATGCACTCAATACAGTTGTTAGTGGCTACTTATATATTGATATATGTTATATCATGTCAGACATATTTTTATCATATAATTATATGTAATTTTGTGTTTAAGTGACACAATGTATGTTATTTTCTTTCAAATATTCCAAACAAAT